>JBBPJT010000101.1:0-54942 GCA_038088895.1 Xerocomus potaroensis | reverse complement strand
GTCACGGGCCCTTATCGCGGGGGGAAGGAGGCCGAGTTCCTGCGTCGTTGCACTTCGAGGCATAGAGGCGAAGCTGTGGGTCACTCCGGTGGGGGCAGGGTAAGCTTGTCGATGGGGGGTCGTAAGAGAGTCGAATGGCAATGGTTCGTCAAAGATGATTGGGGGGTCATTGTGTTCCAGCTGATGCGGGATGCTTGTCGGAAGGGTGTAGTCGGGGAAGAAGAATCCCGGGGAAGAAAAGCCCATGGTCTATAGGGGTGGAAAGGGACATAAGTAAATAGCGTGGATGCTAAAAGTGTTTACTAACAGAAGATGACGGTCCAAGAGAATAATCGTACGTCCACGAACCAGAATCAGGAAGTACAGGTTGTCCAATGTTTGTTGTCACTTCAGTATCTTGATGGTGGGAAGGTGGCGTAGTGTAGCGATTAGGCTGGGGAATCCGATGGTGAAAATCGGGAAGGGTGTAATATACGAAGGCGGACGAAGGATGCGCTTCTTGGGATGCTGTGTTGACAGGGGAATAGAGATGAAGGGATGGGCTTGGATCATCCTCTAGCAGGGGTCCACTAACAATGCGCCATTAGGAGGGCGGGCGGGCGTTCGTCTCCGTATACTTACTTCATAAAATGATCGGACAAGGCGTCTGTTAGTGGTACCGGGTCATAAAAATTGCGCTCGGGACCGTATTCGGAGCCAAGAGCCCTAGGGTATATTAGACTTTGCACACGCTTAGGCCGATCAAAAATACGCACTCCTCTTGCAGAAGGCTTCTAGCACACGGGTGAAAATGGACCATGGCAACAGCGTTCTCCGTTGGAGAGAGTGGCAGACGAAGAGCATGGGAAGAGGGAGTCAGTGATTTTATACGGATCCGAGATGACTGCCATCCCAATGGCAGCGTTCCAACAACCAATGCCAAATGGCATCTGGCCAACCCATGCTGGCCAACCAGGGTTTGGAGCGCGGCGGTCTCCACCATGAGGCAGCCCAATTCGATCAGTCCATAGGTTCATTTCAAGGTTTGCAAAGAGTTTAGCCGTTGGTATTGTTTGGGCGTGCCGAAGTCGACTTTGTCGTATCCAATACATGAAACACGAGGGAGGTCCGAAGGGGATGCGTTCCAACGAGACGTGTGGGGAAGCGGCCGCCAAGAGGGACATGGGAAAGAAGATATAAAAATAAAAATTTGCAGGCACAAGGACAGACGCCCAGATTTTCCTTGGGACAGACTCGCTCCATATGAGTATGACGAGGAGACTCTTATATCATTTCTGAAATCCAGTGGATACAGCCAGTTCCTGTGGTAGTAATGCCAGAAGGTAGAGGGAGCTGGCCACATATCTGTGGACCACAGCGTAGCCCTGTACGTCATGTTGGCGGGAAACTTCTGGCCTGCGACAGCACCGGATTTCGGTATTTGGCTGGTCCACCGGGCCTAGCCCAAAATCATAATTTTCCTCCTATTGTCGTGTCAGCTAATACTTTAGGACCCTGTTGAAACCTAATCACCGTCATTGCACCAGTCACGTTGTTGCTCGCGCAAGAGTTGACGTTCGTCGCCCGAGGGAAGAGAGCGCCTAACAGCTTGAGCCTAGTGATACACCACGGTGACTACTACTACGTATCCGAAACTATATCTTGGCGGAAATGACCATCGCTTGTGTGCAGTGGTGTTAAATGTACTCGAGATCTTGCTTTTGTCACACCCGCGATCCTTTCCGAGCGTCAGATGACGATCCATCTGATCCAGAGAACCATTACCAATTTTGCCCACTGGCGCCCCAGTCCGCCACCAGCAACGTGTTGACAGGAACTCCTCGGCATTCGGATAATGTAATGTATAGGGTCCGTGTCAAGCAATGTGTGTGTGTAACACTCATTCTATTGTATTGTCATGTTGCCTGCTTTGACAATCTGCTAGAGTCGTGCTGAATAGACACCCAAGTTTCACTATTCGATGCAACACTTCATGCGTTCCAGGATTCATTGCAACAGCTTGGCTTGTGCCTCACCATGAGGCATGCAAGCGATTAACGGTCACGATGATGGGGGGATTGTAATGGACATATTGTGAGAGCGATTTGACGGTGGATCTTCGTTGATACCTGTTTGCGTTGCTGAGATCTCCCGCTATAAGACCCGTACAGATGGTCTTTTCCGTCCTGAAATTCCTCCGTGTCAGCCAGTCTCTGGTGACGAAAGTGATGTATATGAACATGGGAGATGTTTCAAACTCACTCGTTATGTAGACCTACTTACCGTGATTCTCATCGCTATAATTTCCGATGTACCGACGATGGCCGGATGGAACCGACTTGGCGGGCAACGGTTGGGACTTTATATACGCGGGCCGGTGGATATCACGTACAAAGGAAAGGTACTACCCTCCCACGTTGTGGGTAGCTACAGCGCCCATGTCGTATCTCATTTGTCTTAATAAACGATCACGAATCTGGGGGCACGTCCCAGTCAAGGGAGTCCGGAAGGTAGCCCTTCCGTTCGATGAACTACGAAAGCACCTTTTCAGAGCTTTATGAGTCGGTCGTCGTTATCGGACATGTGACTTGCTCCATTGTGTAGCAAAACGTAGACCATCACACCGCACGGGATCTTATCCACTAGATAGGGCTACGAGGTACAGAATATGATTTCAAGGGGCCAGGTAAAACTGTCCGGGCTCAACAATTAACACCTCCGCCTGAAGAGAGGCGTTGGTCTGAATGAATGCAACCTCAAAGCCGCCCCTGGTCCGCTGATAAGTGAGTTTAAGTTTCATATTCCTCTATGGTCAAGTATTTAGGCGCGTCAAATTGTCGTCGAGAGTCACACCAATGTTTATGGTTGGTGATACAAATGGGCACTATCCACCTCACCAACATTGGGGATTATTCTATCTATGACCACGTTTCTTCAGTGAACTACAATGGTGGATCGGAAACATCCACGGCGTCACATTGAGCAAGGTCAGGGGCTAGAGATGTAGACATCGCCAGCAGAAGGGAGCACATGCAACGTGGCCAAATACAAGAGGCAATGCGATGGTTTTCTCTGACCAAGATGGCAAGAAGATGCCTTGTCTCCTTTCTTGGACCGCATTGCCATGTCATACCCGGATTACTCACTCACGGCGACTTGAGACCGCTACGCCATCAGAATGATTCTGCAGAAGGTGATAGGACAAACATCAGTATATATTTGGCCATCAGTTGTTGGCAGGGTATGCTTGCCGTCGCTGCGGTTGGTGGAAACGCGTTGGATCAGCCGGAGGTTGGCGCGGTCCCATCGTGTGAAAACGTAGTATCGGCCTGACTGAAAACGTTTTACGGGTTTGGAATAGGGAGGGATTTGGTACATGCGTGTGAAACACAGATGGATGGGTGATAAACCGCGTTGGAATTTCCAACGTCGTGCTCGCGCCTTCCAGCTTTGGCATGTAGTTGCGACCAGTCATAGGAAGCTATGGTGTCTTTTTGCCTGCGGCACTTTAAACACCGTTCAGGGGAACTTAGGGCTCAGGTCAAACTTTCAGAAAATCTCACCAATATTGAATCAAGTGCATCTTTGCACCGTCGAGGTTGACAGTTTGGTCGACTCCAGTAATACCAGCCCAAATTGGGTTCACCGCTTCTGGTCATTATGCACAACGACGAATTTTCTGACATCTGCGCCAACTTTGCCGTAAGGTGGTATCATGGTCAACTCAATCCAAGGGCGGTCAAACGGGGTGCGAATACAGATGTCATAAAGCCTGCGACTTCGTTCAGATGTAATCCGTTCCCAACCGTTACGCTAAAAAGAACCGATCAACCAGCGCGAGATCATAGTAGCATCAGGTGTGATGTCGGGGTAGGCACCATCAAGGATGCGCTAGAAGTCTCCCTAGAATCAATCCAAGCTCAACAGGGTTTGACCCTCGGAGGGTTTCGTATGGGTGTTTCGCGATGACCTTGTTGGCTACACGAAAACGCACAAACTATGAACATGATACGACGCGCAATTCAAAGACCCCCTTGTCGAACACTCACCGGCTTCGAATAATGATTGTCCGCGTCCCGGACCGAATTTTCATGCCCTTTGGAATGAATGCGACCATTTTTTCGCCCAAGGGGCAGGGTCGAATTGACAAGGGGCTGCCATACACAAACATACACAACAGAGCACAGCACCGTCATTGTTGATCTCTGTTTGCAACGAGCTTGTCGAGTTCCTGATCCATTTTGTTCTCTGCTATCGAACAACAATAGACTTGCCGAGAAAGTCTTCCCTCCAGCCCGACCCTAGCTTTTTTTTGAACAAGCGGGGTTACCATAACTGCCTAAATTAGTCGTACAAATATGCTACGGCCTCTGAGGAAAAATGCATTTACCCTACGCAGGAATGCATTTACACTACGCGAGTATAGGGTGTAGGGCTCAGCGAGTAATGACTATAGTAAGTAACGACCTGATCATGAGTCACGACCAAGGGGTATAGGTCCTACGTCTACCACGGCAGAGCTCAGATCGATACGCTCTCCGTTGAATTCGGCTTTCATGCTCAAAAAAAAAGACAAGACACGAACATGCGCTACTGGTGCGCTGGATATTCAAGTTAGTTTCCCCAGACCACACGGTCCGAATGCGGGTGTCCGGACGACCCGCCTCGCAGCGACCCAAGTGTCACGTCGGCCCCTGGAGTGAACCAATCCGGAAAAGTGAAATTTGCCGTTCCAACAATGAATGCAGCGAAGTCAAGACGAAAGTGAGGACGTCGCACCAACTGGGAAGCATAGTCATCCTAGAGTGGCTCTTCCGAGAGTGTGGACAGATGTATGGCAAACGTTCCGTCTAGTTTGAAAAAGATTTGTAGTCTGCGGTCCAATCGATACAGGACCTGAAGAGAGTGGGAATTATTGGATAGGATTTGTAGGAGTACGATTAGAGGTGGGCTTCAGTGGGGCAGCGTATGCAACCGTCAACAATGAGTCGCTCCAGGGCTGACTGCCGCTGTTGACGTTGTGTGAGCGTCAACCCCAGTAACTAGTCTTGCAGGGGGCACGTGGGGATCAAAATGGATTATATTAGATCAAATAGTCCCGCGATTGACCTCAGAAAGATTCGTGCATGAGATGAGTAAAGGGCTTTGGATTATACTTGCCGAGAAGAAATGGGTCTGCAACTTGCTTGCATGGTTCTAACGATTCCTAGTCCACACGGATGGTCATTTAACGTGGTGATAGCAGAATCGCATTTTCTCTAGAAACCACCACATTGATTTGAGTCCCCTGTGAACCCGAATCGGGTTAAATTCTGACGTGGCGTCCCTTAGCCTATGAATCGTGATAACTGTGCACAGGTATGCGTGGTTGCACTTGATGCGATCACATATCAAGGGCTATGAGGCCAAATTGTATCGCCTCATACTGATGGATGGGAGGACCAGCGTATAAGATGGGGAGAAATAAGAGTGGTTGCGCTACTATCCATAATCCAGGTGACGAGTTCGTCACACCGTCGTAAGACTTGATCAACGAAGCGGGCCTTTGACTGCGGATACATGCACTCTAATCCCGCGCTCCGAATCCCTATGTTTCAAAGGCGTCACGGCATGTCTTTTTTCATCCTGATGTTGACGAACGTGGCGGATTTGTGCGATTCTTACGCAGATCGCCGTATCGACGACGAGCACGTCTTCGCGTTCCGTCGAGGGATCCTCATCGATTTACCTGGTCCTTTCCGAGTCTGCAGATTATTGATCGATTGACGCCCACTCGCAGATACTTCAAAAGTTGTGTTTGCTGAGATGGATGTCAAGTATGGTGCCGATTTGCGGATGTTTGAAATGACTCGGATCCTGGGCCGAACTTGTGATCATCAGCGTCTTGAACTAGTATCAGCCGAACTAATTTCCTGATTTCGCATTAGCCAGCATGACATCCGGACGGCGGCGAGACTAACACGGGCCGTTGTCATTGGGATCGTCATGCCGATTCGTAAGCCAATTCCGGAGGGGGCGGGGATTCTCAATCAAACATTTGATGGAGGCTATCCACCACGCACAGCCGAGCATAGATAAAAGGCTCGCGACATTGGTAGACAAAAAGCGCCAGAAGCCAGACCCAACTTGACTCTACTCCGCAATCATGGTCCTCAAAATCTACGGCTACAAATTGTCTACCTGCACCCGCCTAGTCGCCTTGGTCTGCAAGGAAAAAGAGATTCCCTACGAGCTCGTGCCCGTCGATCTCGCAAAGGCAGAACAAAAGAAACCAGACTACCTCAAATTACAGCCATTTGGTCAGGTTCCTTACATCGTGCGTTGTCTGACACCAAAGATCGACACAGAAACTAACCCATGATCGCAACGCGATCGCCAGGATGACGATGGATTTATCCTCTACGAGTCTCGCGCCATCGCACGCTACTTGATCAAGAAACATCCCAACAAGGGCACTGCTGGCCTTATCCCCACCGATCCGAAAGAGGAAGCCTTATTCGAGCAAGCAACGTCGGTGGAGGCGTTCAACTTCAACAAGCACGTCAGTGCTCTGGCGGAAGAAACAGTGTTCAAGAAGTATATATCCACAGTTACCCGCACATGAACGCGATTTTCTGATCCATAGTTCAAAGATTCAAAGGTGGTGAGCCAGACCCAGTCAAGGTCGAAGTGTTGGTCAAGAAGGTCGAGGCAATTCTCGATGTGTACGAGGTCATCCTCACCAAGCAGAAATACGTGGCTGGTGATGTATGTCGACGAATGTGTATCGTTTGATCTGTCGGTCGCTCATGGGCTCACAGCGCTTGACTCTTGCTGATCTACAGCACCTGCCTTATGGAAGCATACTCTTTCTTGCGAAGCTCGACCATTTGGTCACAAGCAGGCCAAATTTGAGCAGGTGAGGCTCAACGGGCTAGTCATGCGGTTCGGTGCTGAGTTTTCCTGACTTGTCAAATCTAGGTGGTGGAAGGAAATCTCTGAGAGGCCATCTTGGCAGGCTGTCAAGGGCGGGGCTTAAGTTGGCAACTAATTGTGGTGTACGTTATCAATTATGTACCAGTTATCTTGAACAACAAGTCTTGCAATTGAGTTGGTATATAGATTGCCTGGATTAATTGAGGAGCATAAGCGTAGAATTTCAATGTGCTTATCGTCTAGTCTGAGATATTGATCAACATGACGTTTGCCTTCAAAGCGGAATGAGCTAGGAAAGGGCTGAAACGCAAACTAGTACAGTGATCGCATGGCACCTAGAAATGCCATGGAAGCAAATCATGAGGACAGCATAGATACGTTAGGGATGTAGCAGTCTGTTCGTCGGTATGAGACATGGACCTCCTTTAGCCGTCGTGGGTGCGTGACAAAAGTATGCACATGAATTTGCAAGACCGCCCAGATTGTTCCGAGCTTGAACTTGGGTAACAGCGATCATGTATTGCGCTTGGTGTCAGCAAGGTCAATGAAGAGCTCACAGGGAAGAACAAAATAGATCTGGGTATGTGCCGTGTGCGATGACAGACAGGAATACCTATTCGTATTCTAGTTCACAAACAAAGTGTTAGTCTGTTTTGTACCCAGCGATTCGAAGCTTGGCAAGATGCGGTGCTCACAGTTGGGGAAATACCAGATAGTTTGGCGACTTTCAGGGTTGATTTGGGGTAATTGTTGAGTACGGAGAGGTTCGCAGGGATGAGCGGTCGTGCGAGAGTAAACCGACAGATGGTTTACGCACCGTGTTTTCTGAGCTGTCCTGATCTCCGCGACTCGTCACAAGGTGCTACTAGACTGGCACCAACTGGTAACAGGGAATGGCCTCCATACCAATACCGAGCGGCCATCATCTCGGATACCCAACTGTGATGACCAACCTTCACGAAAATCAACTTCGACCAGGCAGCCTCAATTGCGTCACGTGGTCACGCGTTCTCATGTTGCCTTTGACCTTCACGATCACTGATGCAACACCCCAGAAAACATCAAAACTCGTTGGATCGTCCACATCAACCACGTCTGACACTCCACCCGCAGGTTCTAGCAAAACGACCGCCCAGTCTACTTTATCGCAGGGCGCTCTCCTTGCCCGATTCCTACCTTCAGCTTGACGCGGCGTCGCATTCTTGGCACGCTTGCTGAACCGACAAACATCCGCCTTGCAAGACTCACCCTCGCGTTCGCTCTCGCACGCGGGAGCCTCGGTGCGGGGGCTGATGTACAACGAGCTCGGCTCGCGCTGGAGAGCATGCACGGTCGACAGACTCTCTGGTTCAAGGGCACCGTATCTCTCGAGGGTGTACGGACAGACGACACGGGGGATGTGTACATGTGCGTCTTGGACTCTACGAGGTGGCGAAAGACTATGCATGGCGTCGGGCGCGCGGGGTGATGTTACATCTTCGACTCAACGTGGATGACGGCGAGGGAAAGGACAAGGGTGTGCGTCTGCGCGAGGGAGGTTCCAAGATGCCTGAACTCCCTACTGAAGCTCGTCGCAAGCAAGGCGGTGGAGGGTGGACGTGTTTGATTGCTGTTAAGCGACCCGGCCGCTGTCGACTGTCAACCCCATCGAAGATGCAAACAAACTCGTGCGTGACGTATTTTTGTTTATCGTTCTCTACCAACACGTTCGCGGGCTCTCAGGTAGTCAAAAAGGTGGCTGTTCGGCGCCTTTCCAAGGCAGGGATAGCCCGATCACGCTCCGATTTTAAAGACATCTTTGGATTTGTCTATCGTGAAGCTGCCTTTGCACTTGTAAGCCTTGTTTTATTTTATTTTTCTGCCTCAGGTGTTTGAACTGGAGTAGCGATCGCAGATGAGCAAGGTGCATATAGGCGCACAGGTAACACTCGGGGCTGTTGGAGCACATGTGGAGATGTATGTGTTGACCGATGGACACGACGGGTCTGGAAACGCGAGCGTGGAGATGTTCTTGACGGTGTGCTGTATGTCTTGGATAAAGGCATGTTACGGTCCTTGGAACATGTTATAAAACTACGCCTGCCACATTAGGCCCCTCAGAAACCCTGCGACGACAAGTACGCCTGCGAGCACAATGTCCGGCGGAAACAATGATGACTGTTGCAGGGCGTGCTCAACTTACACTTTGGTATAGTCTTCTCGAGTTGGAGCTTACCGTTCTCGTCACTTTTTCGGGCGAACAAGTAATTAGTCGAAGAACAGAAACAAGAAAAACATGACAACGGTCGGTGATCCGAATGGTACTCAATTCATGGGTCGGAGCCATTCCCGTTGTCGTTTTTCATTCACACAGGTTCTGATTCATAGGGTTGTCTTAAAAATACCATACATGATTGTGTACTATCAGACAACGATAGATCGACATCGATGAAAACATAAAGTACATCAAGGGCGACAGGGCTATATACCGTACAAACTCGATTGGAAGGCATATAGCATGGGAGGAAGGGAAGCATGCGTCAACTGCGTATCGTACAAAACATGAAGAAACACCGTGAGTTGGCAACGGGATCAGTTAAGGAGGAAGCATATGCATGGTCTAGAAGAGAGTGGCATCACTCAAATACATAAACCTCGAGAAAAAGAAAGACGCACACTGATGGAAAGAAAGCTCAAATTCCGATATGCACAAACACGATCCGCTTCTCCAACGACAGTTCGTCGGCAGTCTCCCGCGCTGCAATGTTTAATGCGGTGGCTGCATACTCAAAATCAAGCACCTCTCGCTGGAACATCTCCCGGTAAAACCGGGTCACTACCTCGTGCGCAATCGCATCATCCACTCTCCACAATGTCCCGATCACCCCATTGAACCCAGCGAACTGCATTCCGGCCGCGAGATGGAGTACCTCGTCCGGCGTCGACTCATCTCCGACCGCCGTATGACACGCAGACAAGAACGCGAACTCGGAGTCCGAGTACCGCTCCTGGATGATACGCATCAACGTGAGCCTCCCGTCTCTCATCGCGAACCAGGAGTCAAAAGGCTTCGTCGCGTGCTGCGCACCGTGACAGGCAATATGGACCCAGCGGTGGTCTCGGAATGCTCGTACTGCCCCTTCGATCGAAGCCGCATCGCCGGTGACGGTCTCGAATTTCACGTTTGAAGGCATGCCGGTCTCGTTCCTGATTCTCTCGATTTCATGCTCTACCTCTGGTAGCTCTGGAAGCTTTGCGTCGCCACCGGGCCGCGCCTGTCCGACGGCTGCGAACGTGATCTCGTTCGACGCGCTCGAAACCTGGCGAGTTCGTCTCGAAGAATGCAGACGGTCGCGCGCCCGAATGAGAGCGGAGAGCGAGGGCGCATATGAAGAAATGTAGAGATCAACGAGGTTGTTCATCCCCCTCCGATACGGACCTGCAGCATGGAACGGGAGAGACACGAATTTCGATGTCGGACACCACCAGATCCGCGAGCCATGAGCTAGCTGGACGTCGTTTTGCAAGATAGTGACGACTGGTCCGACCGCGATTGCCCACAGCACGCGCAGCATCTGCATCACGTAGAATTCTCTGTTCGGTCCATATGCATGCGCATCCTGCGTCAGCTCCGATAAATCAGAACATAGTTGAATAACATCATCGAGCGAGCCACAAAGGTTGACATGGATAGGTGAGCGATCATGGAGAACGATGAGGCCATCGCAGCTGTGTTCGCTTGCGTTCACGATAATGACAGGGCCATATTCCGCAGCTCGTTGGAGGTCGTCGAAACAAGGAGGTAAAAGGAACCGCGAGAACCCGTCAAGACCGCGAATCTTGTTGACCACAGACTGCCATTCTCCCTGAACCCGCCAGTACTCCCTGCTCTCTTCGCTTTGTTGTGCAAGCTTTTTGAGGTCGCCGCTGAGTCTTGTGAATTTCCTCCCTAGCTCGCATCCCCGACTACCCAAATCCTCCAATTCAGCATCAAAGCGAGCAAGCTGATTCCATAGGATTCCACGTCCTTGCTCGAGGAACTCTGCAGCCATTTTTAAATCACTATGCCTTAAGGCACATGAGAAGGCATCATTAGCTGCATTATCTATTCTTGCTTGCATTGTTTCATGTCTTGATTCCAGGGAAGAGTTGATGGATGTGAATTGGTCCAGTGTGTTCAACAATGTTTGATATGCCTCCAGGACTGAGAGATGGTTATGCTTTTCAGCATTCTTGATCCAACTTTGGATTGCCTCCAACAAATTTAATGAAACTGCTGGACTGCATGCCTTCAATTGCTTGTAGATTTCAAAGGCATCATTGAGTGATGGTAGTGATTCATTGGAAATGTCCAAGGATCTGCATGAAAAGAGAATGACTCTGCATAGTGTATTGAGAACCAATGGGAATTGATAGTGTTGAATAGGATAGCTAGCCAATGCTTGCTTCAACAATTTGATGGCTCTGATCAAATCAGAGGGATCCTGCATTTTTATATAGTGACCTTTCAGTGACAATGCAAGATTGTGGCAAGCCTGTCCATAGGAATGATGATTTGATGGGCATAGTCCCAAACACTTCTCTTCAAGACTGATAGTTCTGTTTAAGTCAAGAATATTGCCATATCTTTGGTAACGTTGTGATAAAGATGCTGCAAGGCTTGCAAGAGCCACTTCATAGTTTGGATCATCTGTTGGACAAATATCAAGCCTTGTTTCTCTCATTTCAATAGCCCTGTTTAGATCCATCACATTTCTGTGTATCCCATAGCGTTTTGACAAGGACAATGAAAGCCCAGAGAGGGCACTTCCATGGTCTGGGTGACCTGATGGACATAATTCAAGCCACCTCTCCTGTATTGCTATAAGCTTGTCTAGGTCTTCCTTATTTTCCTGAATGCAATAGTGTTTCCACAAAGTTTTGGCAAGGTCTCCAAGGGCTTTTGTGTGTTCTGGGTGTCCCAATGGACAAAGATCAAGCCTAGCCTGCTTAATTTCAATAGCTCTATTGAGGTCTGCAACATCTCCTTCTTGGATATATCTGAGTGAAAAAGAAATTGCAAGATCATTCAAGATTCTGGTATGATTTGCATGGCCTAAGGGACAAAAATCCAGTTGTGCCAAATCAAGCTCAATTGCAGTGGAGGCACAGGCTACTTTCTTAAACTTCCTTGTGAAGTTATATAGCCTCCAGCTATAATTCCTTAGAACTGACAAACAATTGTGCCCATTTGATACAATCTGAAGTATACTATACTGAATTGCTTACTATCTAGAACAAACATAGAACTTACTAGCACATCACTGGGCATACATGTTATAGAAATAGTTGTAAGGCCAGTAGAGAGCCCAGAAATACCATCTAACATATTGGGGGTAAGCACCCAAGTCAAGAAGACAACAGTATAGCTGACATTCTTGCCCATTACTGGATTGTAGCAGGCTGACTACTGTGATAATCACTTGATCACCCAATAGTTGCTTGTCCCATTCAGGGGTCACCTTCTCTGGAAGAGTGCATATAGAGACCCTGACAATACCAGAAGGAGTTGAAGAGCTAGAAAATGAAGTATGAACATATATTGTTACAATCCACATGTACACATAATAGCACTCACAAGAGGAAGGGATGATTCCATGTTACTCTCAGCCCATCTGCTGATAGTTTTCCTGGACATGTTATTTTGGATACATTGTCAACACAAACAGTGACATGGATGTCTTGTTTGGGAAGTGGGGATGGAAGAGTTAGATGACCAACTACACAATAATGTGAGTATACATGATTATACCAGCTATTTAACAAAAAAAACCTACTTGTGATCTGAAAGGAGATATCCCCAGGGTTAGAATTTTTCTGGTTTGTTGAAGACATAGTATGTAAGACAAAATGGTATGAAATCCCAGAGGGCAAGAGGTGTAAGGTGTAGGCTTATGAGACAAGGACAGGAGTGGAAGGATTTGGGTAATAGGGCGTAGTACAACAAGGAAACAGCAAGGCAAACAAGGAGAGACAGCTTATGAGATGAGTTGGGGGCAGAGGTATACAACAAGGAGGCAAGGGCGGATGGAGGATGAATGGACACTGTTGGAAGAGTCAGCATGAAAGGATATTAAGGTTAAGGCAGCATCTGTTGAACGCACAGGTGACTACAACAGAAACAGAAACAAACGCAAGATGGGAGTGAAGCGGACAAGGACAGCACCAAAACAAGACAGACCTGTGAAAGGTCAGCAAACAAGAAGCCAATACTCTAGAAATTTGACGAAACGCACAAAAAAGAGTAGAGGTCAGAAGATTGGTAGTTGACTGGTGGGACGGGAGAGACGACAATGCAAATATGGCAAAGGAGAGCAGAACTGGGACAAGACCAGTCAGGGGACACAAGGAATAGATGTGAGTCTGAGGTTATGCAACTCACCAGCGACAGGGAGACAGCTGAAACTAAAACAGAAACACGTTCAAGAAGTGATGCAAGGAAGACAGCAGGGAGGATAGTCCACTTTTAAGACCAGACAAGGTGGGTCTGGGAACCTTGATGTAGGCGACTGGGAGATACGCAGGACGAAGGTGGTGTGGAATCACGAAGAGAAACGCCCACGAGGAGGACTCGGGCAACAACGACGATGGAAAGAATGGTATCAGGGACAGGGAAACTAGACGGGAGCAGGGAAGAAGAAACTGGGTGGTGTGCTAGGTAGTTGTTGGGATAAAAAGGCACGGCATACGTAGCAGGTAAGAAGGTAGGAGATGTGAGAAACACGGTCAGATACATGAAAGACGGAAGACGATAAGGCCACTCACGTGGACGAGCTAGTAAGCGATAAAGCGTCGTGGTGGATTAAAACCTGAGACACTCGGAGAATGGAGAGAAAGTTGAAATCTAGAGATTTGTGACCAATGATGAGCTGTACCAATGCAGGGCGACGAATGCAGAGGATGGTAGGAAGGTGGACCACACAAGCTATGTGAATCGATCGCCGATTATCGCTCGAAACCTACGTGGTTGTCCTTGTCTACAGCTACGCTATTTATATTACCATTATTCCGTTTTCGCCCACATTTCGACAAGTGAGTTACCCAGCAGCCAATTGGCCGATCATAGACTGATGAACCATGGAGAAACTTCTGGGGATCAGAATACATTCGATTCCCTCGATCCCTAGGGGGAATCGTGTTGGGTCGAAAAGGTGTGGACTGCGCAAGTCAAGCTCAGTCGCTGATTCATCGTAGTGGCATACCATACGCCAAGTCCTCGACGCTCCAGTAGACATAATGATACAGAAATGTACAAGAATGATGCTTTGAAGAACGAATGGCCAGCTGTTTGGTATTTCCTTCCTTCTTTACGTGCGACTAAGGGTGAACAAGAAAAAGAAATTGCTCTAGAGGTATGCAACTGATGGTCACGGAAGTCGGGAATATGCTAACAAGCTTGTGCGTGAGTCATTTTGTTGCTGTCGATGTCTCGTGACGCATCCGCTCTCTCGCTCGAGTGTTAAGGGAAGACGGTGTTGCCCATCGAAAGCGGGAATAGCACGATCACATATTAATTTCGTTTCGTGGACTGGACTTGCCCCTTGCAAGACTGGTAGACTTTATGCTGAATACGAGCAGTGTTCACAGGTATCAGGAACTGTGCAAAGCGCACAGAGCATCTGTTGAAGGACACGTCAAGATGTACGTGCTGGGCGACGCTCGCGATGAATCTGGTGTGCAAGGGATAACACGGAACATTAGATGTCGAAGACACCAGAGAGTGACCAATGTCAACGAGGGGTACTGTCACCACCCTATGAATGCAGCCTCATGTGTGTTCGTTGTGGCAAGCAAGGGCCCACTAGGTTTCACACGCCGCTTCACGGATCTTGCGCTTGCGCCGACTTGAAACAGCGGCGCCATTTGGGAGGTGCTGTGGCAAATATCCCGGATGAACGGAACAATGGTTAGAGAATGTCCCGTCGATTCTCGACTATGCTTGTTTGTGACCCCGCGGCTTGCGATGTATACGCGGTCTTGGGTTTACATGCTGTACTGTGCACTAATTTGGGCGTGGAGCGATCTATGATGAGAACAAGGTGAGGGGGAAGAACGAGGAACGAAATGAACGGGGTATTAGTTGTCACGTGGTCGCGTGTTTCGTGTTGTTGCATTTGATCACGATCACCGATGCTACACCCCAGAAAACACCAAAACTCCTTGGATTGTCCATCTCAACTACGTCTGACACTTCACTCGCAAGTTTTAGCCAAATGGCCGACCATCGTCTACTCTACCACGGCGCGCTCTCCTTGCTTTCTACCTTCATCTCGGCGGCATCTCATTCTTGGCACGTTTGCCAAATCGACATGCATCCACTTTGCAAGACTCGCCCCCGTGTTCGCTCTCGCGCGCGGAAACCACGTTGCGGGAGCTGATGTACAACCCGCTCGCGCTCGCGCTGGAGAGCATGCCCAGTCGACAGACCCTCCAACCCAAGGGCACCGCATTTCTTGAGAATGTATGGACAGACGACACAGACGACGTGTACATGTGCGTCTTGGGTTCTACGTGGTCGGATGTCTGACTCACGTGGTGCACTAGGGATATTCACCTGTTCGCGACGCTGACGAGATCTATTCCGAAAATGTCCTGTGGCTCTCATCGCTTGTCGCTCCCGTCAGGATGCGTTGAATCCCAGGCGCATGCAAATTGGCGTTCGCGTGTCGCTCGGTGACATAAGTGCGATTCTGCCACGTATGACCACCTATGTGCACTCACGATACGCTATCCATGATGCAGACGAACCTAAGACGATGGATATCGTGGTTTATGGTGAGACGAGTGCGTGGTTGCATCCACTGCCATTGCAACTCACATCTACTGCGACGTCGACGTCTGTTGGACCACCACCGGTGAGCTTGAGGGTAGTGCGGATCACGCCTGCACCGCGTCCGGACAATCCCGCGTTTACGACATACCAGCCTCAGCGATCTCGGTAAATACGTGCGCATCACACTACGGTCGAGTGGCGATGACAAGGGCAAAGAAAGAAATGGCGGAAGACCGTGTGTGGCGTCTGGCGCGCGAGGTGGTGTTGCATCTTCCTCTATCTAACGTAAATGGGCATGGTGAGGGAAAGGACAAGGGTGTGCGTCTGCGCGTGGGGGGTTTCAAGGTGCCCGAGCTTCCTACCGAGGTTTGTCGGAAGCGGGGCGGTGGAGGGATAGACGTGTTTGGTGCTGTCGAGCGATTTCGGTCGCCGTCGAGTACGGATGGGAAATGCAAGCATAAGGAGAACGTGGGTAGTGACATTCGTGCTGTCAACCCCATCGAAGATGTAAACAAGTTCGTGCGTGACACGCTTTTCTTTGTCGTTCTCTACCGACACATTTGCGGGCTCTCAGGTGCTCAAAGAGATGGCTGTTCAGTGTTTCTCTGTTTTTCCAAAGCAGGGATGGTTCGATCACATCCCGATTTTAAAGACATCTTTTGCTCTGTCTACCGTGGGGCCACGTTTGCACTTGTAAGCCTCTTTTTTTTTCTGCTTCAGGTGTTTGAACGAGAGCAGTAATCGCAGATGAGCGTGGTACATATAGGTGCACAGGCAGCACAAGGGGGTATTGAAGCACATGTGAAGATATATGTGCTTACCGACAGGTACGATGGGTCTGGTGACATGGGTGTAGGGGACGCTGGAGGGTGGAGATGCTCTTGACGGTGTGTTGTGTGTCTTGTACAAAGGCGCTTGGATGTTGTAATAGTACACTTGTCAAATTAGGCCTCTCAAATGCACCGCGACGACGAGTACGCTAGCGAGAGCAATGTCGGGCGCGACCAACGATGACTGTTGCATGGCGTACGCTTTGGCTTAGTTTTATCTCGCTTGTTGAGTTGGCTTACCGTTCTCCACTTTTTCGGACGGACAGGGGCTAATACTTGGTTAACCGAAGAGCAGAATCCAGAAAATAAGCTCGACTCTCGAATATGACAATGGCCCGGAATCTGAGTAGTTCTCGATTCATAGGTCGAGACCATTCCCGTTGTCGTTTCTGTATTCACAAAGGTTCCGATTCATAGGAGTCGTTCAGAAGTAAAAACACCATACACGATTGTGTACTATCATACAACGAAAGACCGACATCGACGAAAGCACAAAATACATCAAGGGCAACAAGACTAGATATCATACAAACTCGATTGGAATGCGTATGGCATGGGAGGACAGAAAACAGAAACATGAAGAAACGCCGTGAACTTGACATTCTCTCGCAACGAGTTCAGGTTAAGGGGGAAGCACATGCATAGTTTGGAAGAGGACAGCGTCACCCAGATACATAAACGGAAAAGAAAAACACACATTTACGTAAAGGAAGCTCAAATTCCGATATGCACAAACACGATCCGCTTCTCTAGCGACACTTCATCGGCAGTCTCCCGGGCTGCAATGTTTAATGCGGTGGCCGCGTATTCAAAATCAAGCACCTCTCGCTGGAACATCTCCCGGTAAAACCGGGTCACTACCTCGTGCGCAATCGCATCATCCACTCTCCACAACGTCCCGATCACCCCATTGAACCCAGCGAACTGCATTCCAGCCGCAAGATGGAGTACCTCGTCCGGCGTCGACTCGTCTCCCACTGCCGTATGACACGCAGACAAGAACGCGAGCTCGGAGTCCGAGTACCGCTCCTGGATGATACGCATCAATGTGAGCCTCCCGTCTCTCATCGCGAACCAGGAGTCAAAAGGCTTCGTCGCGTGCTGCGCACCGTGACAGGCAATATGGACCCAGCGGTGGTCTCGGAATGCTTGTACTGCCCCCTCGATCGAGGCCGCATCGCCGGTGACGGTCTCGAATTTCACGTTTGAAGGCATGCCTGTCTCGTTCCGGATTCTCTCGATTTCATGCTCTACCTCTGGTAACTCGGGAAGCTTTGCGTCAGCACCAGGCCGCGCCTGTCCGACGGCTGCGAACGTGATCTCGTTCGACGTGCTCGAAACCTGGCGAATTCTCGAAGAACGCAGACGGTCGTGGGCCCGAATGAGAGCAGAGAGCGAGGGTGCGTATGAAGAAATGTAGAGATCCACGAGGTTGTTCATCCCCCTCCGATACGGACCTGTAGCATGGAACGGGTGAGACACGAATTTCGATGTCGGACACCACCAGATCCGCGAGCTATGAGCTAGCTGGACATCGTTTTGCAAGACAGTGACGACTGGTTCGACCGCGATTGCCCACAGCACGCGCAGCATCTGCATCACGTAGAATTCTCTGTTCGGTCCATATGCATGCGCATCCTGCGTCAGCTCCGATAAATCGGAACATAGTTGAATAACATCATCGAGGGAGCCGCAAAGGTTGACATGGATAGGTGATCGATCACGGAGAACGATGAGGCCATCGCAGCTGTGTTTGCTTGCGTTCACGATAATGACGGGGCCATATTCCGCAGCTCGTTGGAGGTCGTCGAAGCAGGGAGGTAAAAGGAACCGCGAGAAACCGTCAAGACCGCGAATTTTTGCGACCGCAGACCGCCATTCCCCCTGAACCCGCCAGTACTCCCTGCTCTCTCCGCTCCGTTGTGCAAGCTTTTTGAGGTCGCCGCTGAGTCTTGTGAATTTCCTCCCCAGCTCGCACTCTTGACTACCCAAGCCTTCCAATGCAGCGATGGAAACGTCGAAGCGAGCAAGCTGATTCCATAGGATTCCACGTCCTTGCTCGAGGAACTCTGCAGCAATTTTGAAATCACCATGCCTTGAGGCACATGAGAAGGCATCATTAGCTGCATCAGCTACTCTTGCTTGCATTGTTTCATGTCTTGATTCCAGGGAAGAGTTGATGGATGTGAATTGGTCCAGTGTGTTCAACAATGTTTGATATGCCTCCAGGACTGAGGGATGGTTATGCTCTTCAGCATTCTGAATCCAACTTTGGATTGCCTCCAATAAATCCAATGAAACTGCTGGACTGCATCCCTTCAATTGCTTGTAAATTTCAAAGGCATCATTGAGTGATGGTAGTTGTCCATTGGAAATGTCCAAGGATCTGCATGAAGAGAGGATGACTTCACATAGTGTATTGAGAACCAATGGGAAGTCATAGTGTTGCACAGGATAGCTAGCCAGAGCTTGCTTTAGTAATTTGATGGCTCTGATCAAATCAGAAGGATCCTGCATTTTTATATAGTGATCTTCCAGTGACAGTGCAAGATTTTGGCAAGCTGGTCCATAGGAATGATGATTTGATGGGCATAATCCCAAATGCTCCTCTTGAAGACTAATGGCTCTGTTTAGATCAAGAATATTGCCATATCTTTGATAACATTGTGATAAAGATGCTGCAAGGCTTGCAAGAGCCACTTCATAGCTTGGACTATCTGTTGCACAAATATTAAGTCCTTTTTCTCTCATCTCAATAGCCCTATTTAGATCTATCACACTTCTGTGTATCTCATAGCATTTTGACAGGGATAATGAAAGCTCAGAAAGGGCCAATCCATGGTCTGGGTGATCTGGTGGACACAATTCAAGCCACCTCTCCTGTATTGCTATGAGCTTGTCTAGGTCTTCCTTGTTTTCTTGAATGCAATAGTGTTTCCACAAATCTATGGCAAGATTTCCAAGGGCTTTTGTGTGTTCTGGGTGTCCCAATGGACAAAGATCAAGCCTAGTCTGCCCAATTTCAATAGCTCTATTGAGGTCTGCAATATCTCCTGCTTGGACATATCTGAATGAAAAAGAAATCCCAAGATCATTCAAGATGTTTGTATGATCTACATGGCCCAAGGGACAAAAATCCAACTACATGTCACAGAAATAGTTGCAGGACCAGTAAAGAGCCCAGAAACACCATCTAGTGCATTATATATAAGCACTTAAGTCAAGAAGGCAAAAAGTATAGCTGACATTGTTGCCCATTGCTGGACTGTAGTAGGCTGGCTATAGTGGTAATCACTTGATCACTCAATAGTTGCTTGTTCCATTCAGGGGTCACCTTCTCTGTAAGAGTGCATATAGAGACCCTGACAATACCAGAAGGAGTTGAAGAGCTAGAAGTAAAGTATGAATATACATTGTTACAATGCTATACCTATAATAGCACTCACAAAAGGAAGGGATGATTCCATGTTACTATTAGCCCATCTGCTGATAGTTTTCCTGAATGTGTTATTTTGGATACATTGTCAACACAAACAGTAACATGGATGTTTTGTTTAGGAAGTGAGGATGAAAGAGTCAAATGACCAACTACACAATAGTGTGAGTATACATGATTATACCAGCTATTTAACAAAAAGAAAAACCTACTTGTGATTTGAAAGGAGATGTCCCCAAGGTTAGAATTTCCCTGATTCATTGAAGACATAGTATGTCAGAGAAGATGGTGTGAAATCCAAGAGGGCAAGAGGTGTAAGCTTATGAGACAAGGATAGTGGAAGGATCTAGGTGATAGGGTGTGGCACAACATGGAAACAGCAAGGTAAATAGGGAAAGATAGCTGATGGGATGAGTTTGGGGCAGAGGTATACAACAAGGAGGCAAGGGCAGATGGGAGATGAATGGACACTGTTGGAAGAGTCAGCATGTGTTCAACGCACAGGTGACTACAGCAGAAACAGAAACAAACGTGAGACGCGGGCAAAGTGGACCAGGACAGCACTGAAAGAAGGCAAACCCGTGAAAAGTCGGCAAACAGGAAGTTGATACTCTAGAAGCTCGACGACACCCACAGAAAATAGAGTAGATGAGGAGATTGATAGGCGGGTGGTGGGACAGGAGGGATGATGAGGAGGATACGGTAGAGGGGAGCAGAACTGGGACAGGACCAGTCAGGGAATATGAAGGATGGATGTCAATCTGAATTTATGCAAGTCACCAGCGACAGAGAGAGACGACTGAAGCAAAAACAGAAACACGTTCAAGAAGTGATGAAAGGGGGACAGCAGGGAAGATAGTCCAGTTTTAAGACCAGACAAGGCGAGTTTGAGAATTTTGACGTAGGCGACTGGGAGAAATGCAAGACACAGGTGGAGTGAAAACACAGAGAAACGCCCACAGCGAGGACTCGGGCGACAGCGGCGATGGAAAGAATGGTATCCGAGACAGCGAAACTAGAGACGAGAGCAGAGAAGAGGAGAGGAGACTAGACGGCGTGCTAGGTAGTTGTTGGGACAAAAGTGCACCACAAAGGTGGCAGAAAAGAAGGTGAGAAACATGAGAAATACGATCAGACACAAGAAAGACGGAGGATGATAAGACAGTTCACACAGACGAAAGCTAGTAAGCGATAAGGCGTCGTGGTGGACTAAGACCTGGGACACTCGGAGGAAAGAGAGAAATCAGAAATCAAGAGATCCGTCACCAATGATGAGCTGTACCAACGCAGGGCGACGAATGCAGTGGACGGTTGAGGGAAGGCAATGCGGACCGATCGCTGATGATTCTAAGTCACTAATCCATTCCGCGTGGGAATGCTGTCTTTCGGATCATCGTATTAGATCGCGGATGATAGAATATATATTACGCTCGTATTTTGACGAGCGAGTTACGCAGCCAACTGGCCCATCATGGGCTCCAATGAAACATGGAGAACACTCGATCGCCTCAATCCATAGAAGGAACATGAGGAACTGTGTTGAGCCGAAGGTGAAAATGTGTGGACTGCACAAGTCGAGCCCAGTCGCTGATTCATCGTAGCGGCCTAACATTCTCCAAGTCCTCGACGCTCCAGTAGACTTGATGATACAGAAATATTACAAGAATGATGCTTCAAAGAACGACTGTCCGACTATCTAGTATATTCTTGCTTCCTTAGGTGTGACCAGGGAATGAAACAAGTAAAAAAAAAAGAAAAAGAAAACATTCTAGAGGTAGGTAGCAACCTTACTACTATTATTGATGGTCATGGAAGCCGGGAATATGTAAACAAGCTCTCGGATCTTACACTTGCGCTGACTTGAAACAGCGGGGTCGTTTTGGAGGTGCCGTGGCTAATATGGTGGACGAACAGCTCAATGGCTAGAGAGCGCCCAATCGATTCTTGACTATGCTCCTGCGGCTTGCGATGTATACACGGTCTGAGGTTTACATGTTGTATTGTGCTCAAATGGGGGTGTGGAGTGATTTATAATGAGGACAAGGGTGAGTGAAGAGTGTGCGGAATGAAATGAATCCCCGGGAAGAACATTGAGCACTGTACATATGGGGGGCGGATGAATTAAATAGAATCTATTCGTGCGCTCCACTCAGCGACTGATGGTTACACAGTATGAAAAGAGCCTAACTAATCTTCTGCTCGAGGAACCGTGCTCGAACCCACAATTCCAGCACCGGCAGTAGCTAAAAGACCATTTTCCACTGAGCGATACTGTGCGACGATCCGATGAAGATTAAGTTTGGAAACAAGAATAAAGCGGCTAAACAGGGCAGACCATTTTCACGGCGCACTTTGACACATCCCAGTGGCTCTCACATTCAGTGCTTCAGCAATATGTGCACAACCTGTCTTTTCGAGGTTTCTTTGATGGACACATTCCGATGGTGCGCTGGTGGGAACACTGGGACATATTTTGGTGGCGATGGCACATTTCAGTCCGGCCTAGTGTGTCGTGGATGATGATGAGGGCTCATGCAAGAGCTCAGCAGCACTAGTGTAATGCTGAACGAGCGAGACGATAATTCTGTTTGACACTGTTTAGCTGCCACATATGGTCGGTTTATGGGAGTTCCTGTAGTATGGTACAAGCGGACAGCGAAAGAACCAAGCGTACCTCTGGCGCCGCTTGTAGCAATACCGACACTGTGGAAACGGGTGGGCTGGCCATTCGTGTGCAGACAACCGAGACGGAGTGCGCAATGGTGCGTTAGCAGCGGGTGACGATGTAGCTATAAAGCGGGAGAATCAGGATTGAAGTGATGTACAAGCGGACAGCGAAAGACCCGAACGTACCTCTGGCGCTGTATGTAGCAATGCTGATACTGTGGGAACGGGTGGGTTAGCCATCCTTGCGCGGACGACCACTTTGTTCCTCTCAGACGCCCTCGGCAGGTTCGGACATCTTGGGTACGACGACGACGACGACGACGAGCTGATGGCCGGGCACTAGGGGAACACTAAGTTAGGTTTCGAACTCCGCCGCTAAGATCTATCTTTGTTGCCGTGGTTAACCTTTATTGGTGTGTACGACGTTGGGCACCCGCTATTGAGTGCACCAACCTTTAAAAAGGCGATAGCCGGAATCTGTTCTCAGTTCCGAACGTAAATTGACGAAATGGACCTTTGATAGGTAAGATAGCTGACAGTGACCATCTTATCGACAGGGTGGTTCTTCCGCTCGACCAGTCACAGAGCTCAGCCGACCGGTGGCAACGGGTCCACAAATGGAGTTGAAGCATCCAACCATAAAGTTGTGCCATCCTTCATGGCATGACCTGGGGTCTCATTCATGACTACGGGGTCAGTTGGGACGCCTTTGTTCAGCCCTGACCATTCAAGCTCACTGTTGCTTCGTCCCGCAGTTCCTTTCTGGAGTTCAACAGGCCTGAAAGTCTCTGATCGCGGTCACGTAATATAATCCGCGCGCCCCAAAATTCAATATCAATAGCCATGCCATGGAAATAGTCACGCGCCACAAGTACATTGCTACCATAGGAGCTTTCTCGACGATCTGTACAAATACAGCCCGCGCTCTACCCTCTCAAAACGAGATTCCACAACCATGAGATCTTTTCAGTACCCACGCTATCATATCCCGCCTAACCCGGCTCCAGTCGCGCGCAACATGACTATCGATTCCTGGTGTCGATTGCACGTCGAGTCCACCAGATTCGTTAGGAAGATCGAGATGTGCACCGCGGTGGTGGTGTCAAAGAAAGGTTTCTTTGTGGCACCGACTGACAAAACCCACGTCCACGCATTGGTTCGCGTATTCCTGGAGCCCACCCACAGCAATCGCAAATCATCGATGGACGTCCTTCTCATCGAACGCGTGCTATTTACCGGGGAGACCTACCATTCCGTGGCGCCTATCAAAGGAGTCTTACTAGGTTGTGGCAACTATTCCCACCCCAAGGTTCAAGATTGCATCTGTATCGTCCCAAATGGCACTCGTATCAAGTTTAAAGCTGGTTTCGAGGTCGAGCGTACCCTGGTATTCGGTAACCGTGCAGCCACTTGCCTTTCTCTTTCCAAGTTGGCAGAAATCCTCCGTCTTGCCAGTCGAACAAGCAAGTCGACTTGTGATGATAGCAATGACTGTAAGTATCAGTCACGCTTGTTTGCAGCTAGGTGTATGGCCGCGTTCAGTGAGGCTGCCACGTTCCGTGTGGGCTCGAAAAGCAGTTGCGCTGGCGGGTGCGGATGTCAAGGTCGAGCTCAATCCGGTGGGTGAGCGCCTAGATTGCCACAAGCTGACACTGATCATTTGTCTTCAGCGCCATGATATTTTACCATTTACTATATATACAATTGAACTTGTGTTATCTTCGGATTGTCGTGAATATGTGAACACGGCCCGTTAGGCAACATGGTTATTCCCGGCCTTACGGGCGGCGTTCGGACCTTCATAGCATCTCTGGGTACATAAGAGCACCACCATTTTAAGGCGTTACCAGGTCGCTCATTAAGGTTGTAGAGCTGTATATACGTACCCATTGATTCTCCATCAAGAGCTTGGAACCTGGAGGAGGCTATGCCATGTCAGCGTTGTTCCATTTCCTTTGAAATATTCGTACTTGTGCACTTAAGCCAGCAATTCGTCCCCCAAATGACCATTACCGTGTTCATCGGGCTCGCCTTACATATGGATCGGGTTTGAACATGTCGTGAAACCATCATGGGATCAAGATGTACTACAACATCTGCATGGTGTATGACTTGCGACAATTGAGTGACCAAAAACGGCCCAATTCCACCATCTAGATCGATTCCTGGCTTGTCCGTATTAATCTATTGATTGCGAGGGTTGACCTCGAATGTATATCCAAGCATCGGTGGGTTGTATGAACGGGACAGGTATGGCGGCTGGTGAGTAGCCCAGTCAAAAGCCGAGTAAACGGTGTAATGGTGACCTTACAGATGTGGTGCGGTCGCATAGACATGTCCGTGTTAAGATAGAGTGCAGAGAGCGATGAGAGGAACATGAGTATGAAAGGACGGGCATGTAATGTGTGCTGATGAGTCGACGAAGTGGCAGGATGGGAACATTGATGATGACGAATGGGCAAACAGGTCGCGAACGAATATTGTATCGCAGTTTATCAATCCTTCTCCGAACATGATGGATCGTCAAGTTCAAAAGTATTGCACGCACCTTGCATGATGGTCGGTTCAGGCTTGTGCGAGTTAGGGTGGTGAATGTTGAGTTTCAGCCCAGTCTCACACCATCAGAGAACTTGGCTGCCCTGACACACGCATTGAATTCGTCAGAGTGTCTATTGTAGCCCCAGAAAACGTTCGCGTTGAGTGGTCGTCGGCAGGTAGAAGGTACACCTACCAGCCGCCATCTGGTGGGAAACCGACGCGAATAACCTGCACGGTTTTGTGAAATTTTACATGTAGTGAGTGACCGATGGCACCATTGACTCGTAGCGGGTAGGGCTAGGAGCAGGGCTCGAGCATGATGAGGGGTCCTGTGTTCCACATGATAGGTGTCGCATGTTGATATTCCGTTTGCGCAACGCGAAAAGAATAAGACCGGACTGACAGGCACACTAAGCACGGCATGGAAAAGAAAGAATAGAGCCAAAGGTCGATGCATAGGATGAGGGCTCAGAGCGAAACATATATCCCCGTTCTCGCGACCGTAGTCGTCAAGGATGTTGTCAGCTGGGAAACTCAAGAGAGAACGCTATCGTGCACACCTCCTTGCTTTGTACCGCTATTTTGTGCACACCGGCCTCGTCTCATCAACGCTGAGCTTTGCTCTGAACAGCCCCAGCCATTGAATAGCGGAAAATAAATAGCGGTGAGAGATGGGAAAGTTGGCGTCCTCTGGCATGAGCACGTCAGTTAGCGACACCAATGCCCATATTACTATAAAGTCAATATTCGTTACAATGATCGATATCCACTACCCGCACTTCCTTGACCGACTCGGGGTCCCAAGAGCAAGACGGTCCCCTCGTTCCACTCCCGAGACCCACCTCACGCCCAAGAGAAAGCTACAAGCTCGCCGACTTTCTCATACAGATTCGTTTTTATGTCGTCAAGGCCTTGAACAAGGAAAAGATTGTCAAGACAAAGCAAATCGAGCTTACAAACAATGAGAAGACGATTCTAGAGGTCATTCTGCATCCTTTCATCATCAACCTCTGGGACGCCTTTCAGGACGACTCCAATCTGTACATAGTCATGGACTGTGTTCCTAGCCCTCTGTGGTATTCTGAGAGGGGAGTAGAGGGGATGGGAGAAGTCCCTTCCTCGTCATGCAGACCTTCTCAACGTTCTTCATGGGCGTCACTCGATTCTTACTCGACTATATCCTCTATAATACGGTGCGCATCCCCCATGACTTTACTGATGTCAAGCCTGCTCTCGACGAACGGACAGACTGGTCCACTGAACTGGTCAGTCCTCCTCCCACTTGGGTGTTGACGTACCCTATCTCATCATTGTGGGATCCCAATATAGTTTCGTAGTTGCTTCACGTAGGCCTTCGTCATTCGTCCTTCATTCTGGCTAAAACTTCCTTAGCATTAACTACATCAACGGCAACTCGTTCTTCGTACTCTCCGCATTCACATTCTTGCTCATGGCCGAGGGTATACACGTCCACTACAGTCGGCCCTCGCCAGAAGCGCTTCGGGTGTGATTCAATTACTGTTGATTCGGATCGCCATGATTCTAATGAGAGACAGCAATCTGCTAAAGACATGGGCTATGCGACACTCGCCCTTGTCTTGGCTGCGCTTGATGTCGGTGCCGTTATCGTCTGTGTTTCTGGGCTTGCTGTACTGTCTGGGAACCCTGGACTTGTGACAGGTCTCGTCCTTGTTAGCATGTCACCCTCTACCATTCTCCTACTGCTCGCCTTCATCATAGGACCGGTTAAGCAGAGGAGATTGGCGAAAACCCTTTGACGTATCTGGATACGCGGCCGGTTTTGTCAACTGGATCGTCAACTAGATGTATAGACTACCTGTTACCCGATATTCATAACCGTACTGCTCAGCTTTGATAAATTTAGAACCGAACAAAGTGAGATGCGTTAACCGTGCCCCAATTTGTTATAAGCTGTGAAGCTCGTGACCTTACCTCTTCTCGCATTTTCACCACAGAGCTACAACGACAAGCCTATTCGCCCTCTATTCATTGTGATGTCAAGTGTGACTCTACATGAGTCTGAAGATAATGGTTCTCTGATGATTGCGTTTTGTCCGGAAGCCAGGGACGATCTTGCCTATCTTCCTGGCGGGCGACAACTTTTCACGATCGACCACAGGGCTGAGTCTGTGACAATCTGGAATGTCGAAAAAAGGACGAAATGGATAACGATCTTCTTGAATAATGATGACATGGGTTTGGGGCCTTGTGCTTTCTCCCAGGATGGCAAGATCATCAGTTCGGGGGAGGATGGGAGGGTCTGTGTGCTGGATGTCAAGTTGTGTGAAATCATCAAGGAATGGGAATATGGCGAGGTATTCCCATTAGTTGCCATCTCTCGAGACTGTCGACTCGTCGCGTTCGGTCAAGAGCGGGTATTCATTCACTCCATAGAAGGACGGCAATTCAAGCAACACATCGAGGTTGACGGTTGGATTTGGGACATGATCTTCTCTCCAGACGGTAACAGCCTCGCGATTACTGGTGAATGCGGCGTCAGTATCTATGACGTCAACAAAGGAACGCTTCATGTTGGTCCATTCCAGAGTCTAGCCGTCAAATGGTCACGTGATGGGAGACGACTGTTTTCTTTCAGCAACAACACGATTCGCTGTTGGAATTCAGCTACAGGCAAACCAGTCGGAGATCCTTGGACAGGCCACACCGGTGGGGTATATTTGCTTGCCCTACCACCAGATGGATCAAACCTAGCCAGTGCTTCAGAGGATAAAACTATTCGCTTCTGGCATACGACTACTGGTGAACTGGTCGGACAACCCCTGCAACATTCTGGAATAGTAAACGCACTCTGTTTTTCCCCCTCTGGTGCATTCCTGGCATCCTTATCGGATGACAAATTGTGGTTCTGGCGAGGACCTGGGTTGGACACTGTCGAGAATCATGCAAGTCTATCGACTATCCTGCGGACCTACGCTCACCTTACACAGACATATCCTGATATTGTGGACACAAGTGCCTCACACGACTCGCATGCTCTCCCACCTCCATACTCCATGCGACTCCCTAGTGCTGAACTAGCCTCGGGTTCCGGTCCTCATGTGAGCCGTTGCAAAATTTTGTATCTCCTAGCTTACGCTCTCTCAAAGGTATACCGCCGATCTCATCCATCCACAGACCGTGGATTGATCACAGTCCATAGGTCATCTAGTCCACTCCCTACTTCGCATTTGCCGGATCAAAATCACAACGAAAGGAATGGCACGGAAATGGACATTCGTTCTATCCTTGCAAACACTTCTCTTGGATCGGAGGAACGCCAGCGGATGTTCGAATGTTATTTGAACGGACTAGTACTTGTATTCGTCGTTTACCCGTTTACTACCATTGATTTATTCATGACAGATTAATCTCGCAACTTCAAGCGGCCTTCGTGTTCCATTTCAAGTCGTTCCTTCCGGTATGCGTAACATACAACCGAGCGAGTTGGGATCAGAGGGTGAACTTAATATGGGCCAATCGTGAGTCAAAAGTCTCTTATTGAACACAAATTTGTTTTATTGTCGAGCTTAAATTCACAAATGATACCACAGGGATATGATGGCGACTGGATCTTCCGTGTCAATATTTCATTCCACGCCAAAAGGCGACCCACGAAGGATCCGCAAGATTGATAAGATCAAAGAAAAGCTTGTCGACATGCTTCGTGAGTGGTCCCCTCGCATGGAGCGCACATAGAGTTGACAGAGCAGCATACATACAGGTGAAATTGGGTTTAGATTTCCGAGAGATCGTCTGCCATGGTCCACCCTCGAAAAGTACCTCGAGAAGAATGGCTATGTGATCATCGGATGGCCACGAGGGGTTGTTCGCGATAGGGACAAAGGTATATCTGGTCTCGGTGTGGAGGACGCGGACAAGCTTTATGGCGCATTGGTTCGTAATGAAAATCAGCTTCAGTTTGTTCGATCTGGAGAAAGTGAGTTTTATAGCACGACCACGTTTGACAAACTCCACTGAAAACACCATCAGTGCGAATGGGTCAAGAGGATGTATCAGTTGGTACATCTTTGTCCGAGCAAACCCGTGAAGGCGAACTGCCATACATGCCGACAGTAGCCAAGCAACCGAGGTTCAGGGTGACGACTGCAGAAACATATCCTAACAAGAGGCGACGCATGTAGATGGCGAGACCCAATGAGTATTATCCTTGAAGTTTGCTTTGTGTGTTATGATGTTTTTCTATATATTCGACAACTGGTCGAATTTCAATCGCTTAAATTTGTACTCGGAATCCAGATCGATCATTACTTAGCAAGGCAAATGGATACCTGTGGATACCTGAGTTAATGTTGCTTTTGTTTGTCCACTCACCAGGTTAACGCGCCTGCATCCTCACGTAGTGACCAGGATATAATCAAGATCACCATTGTTTTCCCCAAAAACGATTCTCCCTGTTGCAAATGACATTTCCCACTGGTCTTCAGCCCTGCTACCTTACCATCGTGACCTCGTTTCGTTGGCGTAGTTCTTGTTGGCCAAATGCTTGGTCATACCTCAGAAAACCCACACGATGTGACTTCCTTGATACACGCACGACGACCGCAACTTGTCTGCAACAACTGTTATTTGGAAACCGTCATCATGTGTAAGGTTCGATCGAGTTCCCACGTATGTTGTCCAAAAAATACGGTCATAGGCTGATGGAAATGCCTGTTAAGAATATCGTTTGTGAAGCCTGCGTCCTCGGTTACCAACGATATGGTAGAGACGTGCCCACATCATTGTCATGGGCGTAAACCTAACAGCGGGCACAAACAGGTGACTGTTGTCGCAGTACTGGATGGCCCCTTTGTATGCATGGTGCAAAAGGGAGTATTGCTGTACAGAGATATGTGCTGGTCGTGGGCATCTATACTCGGTGCCCGTCGTTGATGCAAATATGGAGTCAAAGAAGAGAACGACGCGTTAAGTTTTCATGAAGAAAATAAATGTGGGTTGGGGAATCGGCGTGTGACGTATCGAATATCGCACAACTATCCAATGGGTTGCAAGTGTTCTCAGAGGGGATAACGGAGCCTTGGGGAGGGCGGATGGCGGACTCTAGACGTTATGCAGCCACTCACCGGACAAAACAAGTTCAAACGCGTACCGAAGTACTAGGGCGGTCGACCAGGATCACGGGAGCAAGGCTCAAGAGCTTATTTGGCAAGTCTAACAGTAGAAAAGAACAAATCAAACACGTATCATGTTGCGAGGACGCTCGGCGACATCGAAGGACGGGGAGCGTGACAAACGACCTCGCGAGCTGAGAAGCACCGTAATAGTCAAACATGGCTGTGCTGGTGGGCAGCATCTCTCGTTGCACGCCTGCAGACCGATCGTCCAGCGTCTCATCCTCAGTGAGAAATCAGAAAAATGGTGCAATGTGTGTCAGAGAACAACAGCACGAGACGTGAAAATGCCAAGGCAACTGCGACGCGTTGCTCACAGATCTGCATGCATCAGGAATTTTACAAAAATCTAATTTCAACTAATGTTGACTAATATTGGCTAATTGTAGCTAATTTATTTTGAGTGAAACTAGTCAAAATTAGTCAAAAGTAGCTGAGATTAGTTGAAATTAGCTAAAATAGATTCTTGTAAAATTCCTGATGTGGTCCAGGATACAATCCCCTGTTGGGTATCCTTCGGCTGAATATCACTCATGCCAGCCAGTGAGACCAGTGAACACGCACGTGATGGTCAAATGTGGGCGAATCTTGGCCTGGTTGGCAAGTGGGGAGTAAGACGTACAAGGAGACGACGCGTTTGAACAACAGTATATCCTCGCATATTCTTGATACGGTGTCTGCAGCGCACTAACCGTTGGGCCCAATAAAGTGAGCAGGTACTTGGGGAACCCTTCCGCCAGCACCCAATCCATTATCATCCCATACCGAGCTTGCCAGGCTATCTGCGCGAACGACGCACCTGGAAGGCTTGGAAACATGTGCATGGGTTCCGTATGTGCGCCTCTTAGAGAAACGTCCTCCAATACCCCGTCCCGTGTCACATTCACCCGAATCGCCCCGCCTGGATCAATGACCAACAACGACGCGTCCATGTTCAACCGAACGCCACCTCCTCGCGGTGTTCATGTTCCCCCATCATCCACGAAGTCACTCGACACTGGGTGAACTATTTATTCGTAACGTACCAACGACGGCGACCAAGGTATCCATGAGTACTTGAGCGTTGCTCCCCCTGGTATGGAACGTAATTGGAAAGACTGTGCCCAAAGGACACAGCGTGAAAGAAAGGCGTCTAGGCTGTCAGTCCTGTTTGCTGCATCTATCAGTTGTCCCTCTTTGAGGATTAGGATCGTGTAAGAATGGGTTCCCACACAGTATGCGCGAGGACAGATAAGGGAGCAGGACGGGCAGCAGTTTCGAGCCGGCGAGAGCTCTCATCAGGGGGCACCGCTACCCCTACCGCTGCCCTTCCACAACCGGTTATGGCAAGTATCGTGCGAGTACGAATGGCACGATCCCCTATGGTGATCTTCGTAAGAATCGCACAAGTCCACCACGTCCGTCAACATCAGGATAAAACAAGTCGTTTGATGACGCCCTCCACTGTGTCGACCCGACCGTACTCGTCTTTGAAATGCAGGGATTCGGAACGCGGGATTGGAGTGCATGCATTGGCAGTCGAGGGCCCACTTCATTGATAAAGTTTGATGACGGTGTGATGGACCCGGTGTGATATTCACCCGGATCTGTATGGGAAATAGTACGCCAGCAGCGCGACCGCCCTTATCTTACACGCTAGTCCTTCCATCCATCGGTATAAGACGATACGATTTGGCGTCAAAGCCCTACAATGGTACAGGATATCGGGGTTGGCATCCGCACGCCAATCCGGGTGGCACTCCCATTGGCCACCAACTTGGCAGCGTTGGCACTTGGTGTCAGGGTCACAAAGCTACGGTAACTCAACCTTCTGTGGGAGATAGATGAATACCTGAGACGGAGGCAATATCAAGGAAACCGACTGACTAAAGCATGCCAGAGCGCCAACAATCGCGTATCGTGCGACCTGGAGGAGATGTTTCTAGAAAAATGCTTGAACATCAAACAATCATGTTGGCACAAATAATTGAAACACCCACTTTTGCTGCGAAGCGAGTAACACGAAGCATTTGATGCTGTTACCCCACACCTCTCGGGACAAGGAGTAACCTGCCAAGAATTGGCACAAGAGGCTGGTTTTAAAGCTCTCTGTTATCAAGATGCAGTATCACAGCAAACACTCCATACCACCGCCTTCAGCTAACATCGCAGCATAGTTATGTGTATATGCAAACTTCTCCACCCAGCTAGCCAATAAGAACCAATCGATAGGTTTGAAAATTTCTTTATGACGGATGGTTCAATAACTCGGACATTGATGGGAGTTTTGGCAGGGTCGACACGAGGCAGCCACTCCCGTCCCAGCCATATGGCACCTCCGAGCCAGTTCTTCGGGAGATTCCGAACCGTTCACCTCCGACCAATAGGCCTCCAAGTGGTACCCGATTGGATTACGGAGCTTCATACTTTGTACCCTGGGATCTCGGGACTAGATGCATGGCGTGAGATGTGTGTCGGATACGCCGTTTGGGGGGTTAGGCAGGTCCTGCCAACGCGAGTTCCTGTTTCAGCGTTTAACGGTCCAACCTTGTGGAGCCGGGTTGGTGGCCCTTGGCTGGATCAAAAGGTACGTACGAACCAGGTTCTCGCGGATTCAGTGCGGAGGTAGGACGCATAAGTAAGCGTGTCTCAGACGATGCATAGACAACAACTACAAGAACTTCCAGTCTTCGCGCAATTGACTGGTCTATATTCTTAAGTAGGAGTACCCACTCGTTAATGATTTCTAGTATCCTATTATATAAACATTGTATCTCTTTCAACATCATTGTGACCTGTCGGCGATCCTGCACCGGAGAACAATGTCTAAGCAATGATTGTACTATCTTTGCCCATACCTGGCTGAGACCAGACGGCTCTCTGTAGAAGTAAAGTAAAAAAAAAATTAAGGAATCGCGCAAAGTTATCTGAGGAAACGTGAGGCAGGGATTTTATTGGAACGGGTAAGAGATTGTACCTGAACCTTGTTACACAGTAGAGCGCCCGTAGCCCAGGTGCTTCTCCCTCACATGCCGAACTATGCTCTCCCTATTCATAGTCAATTTGCCTCCTTTGAGATGGCAATTCCGCCAACCACATGCAACGGGTTTGGCGTTTCCCAGATTAGTGATCCCGTGTGCAATGAGATGGTCTGAGAGCGTGGCCCGCGTGATGAATACCATACATATGCTGTCGCCTTCGGTCCATTGACATGGTTGCGGCGTCATGTTTCTAGGCGAGGTGGCCGCGGCCTCATTGGATGAAAGAGTTCTCCTTGAGGGATAGGGAGCGCTCGCAGAGCGGCCCCTCCGCGAGTGTTGGCGACCACCGACTCTTGTCGCGGGAGGAAGAGGGCCTGGTTCCTGTATCATTGCAGGCATAAAGGCAAAGTTATGTGTCTCTCCGGTGGGAACAAAATAAGTTTGCCGATGGGGAGCCATAGGAGAGTCGAATGGCGACGGTTCCTCATAAATGATTGGGGGGGAATCGTGTTCCGACCGATGAAAGATGCTCATCTGAAGGGTGTAATTGGGGGAGAAGGTTCCGGGAGAAGAAAAATCTATGGTCTACAGAGGTGGAAAGGGAAATAAGCAAATGGCGTGGATGCTCAAGGCATTTACTCACCGGAGATGACAGTTCATGAGGATAAGCGTACGTCCACGAATCAGAACTAGGAAGTACAGGCGGTTGGTGCGCATTATATTCAATGTTTGTTGTCACCTCGGCACCTTGATGGCGTGAAGGTGGCGTAAAGTAGGATTCATTAGGTTGGGGAAACTGATGATGAAAACCGGTAAAGGTGTAATTGGCGAAGCCGGATGTAGGATGCACTTCTTGGGATGTTGGGTTGACAGGGGAATAGAGACCTAGGGGTGATCTTGGATCGTCCTCTAACAGAAGTCTGCTAACAACGCGTTAATAGAGAAGCGGGCAGGCGTTCATTCCCGTATACTTACTTCATAAAATCATCGGAAAAGGCATCTAGCGGCGGTACCAGGTCATAAGAATGGAGCTCGAGATCGTCCTCGGAACCAGGAGCCCTGAAATATATTAGACTTTGGACAAGCTTAGACCGATCAAAAACACGTACTCTTCTTGCACAGAGCTTCCAGCAAACGAATCGAAATCGCTCATGGCAAACAGGATCCTCCGTTGGAAAGACAGACAGACGGAAAGCCTGTGAATGGGGGAGCAGCGCGATTTTATCGATTTGGGATCGTTGCCATCTAATGGCTGCGTTCCAACGACCAATTCCAATTGGCATCGGAACAACCAATGCTGACCAACCACAGTTTGGAGCGCGGTGGGTCTCTACCATGCGGCAGCCCAGTCCGATCTGTCACTGGGTCCATTTCAAGGTTTGTAGAAAGTTGACCGTCGGTATTGTTTATGCGCCGCGCCGAAATCGCATCCAACAGATGGAACACGAGGGGAATCCGAAGATGGGATGCGTTCCAACGAGAAGCGTAGTGGTGTCTCCGCCAAGAGCGACATGGGAAAGAAAAAAATTTTGCAGGCACAAGGACAGACGCCCAAATTTTCCTCCGGGCAGACCCGTTCCATATGAGAACGACGAGAAGGCTCTTATATCGTTTTTGAAATCCAGTAGATACAGCCCGTTCCCGTGATAACGATGCCAGAAGGTAGGGGAGTTGGCCACACATCCATGGACCACATTGTAGCCTTGTACGTCATCTTGCACAGAAATTCCTGGCTTGGGACAGCACTGGATTTTGGCATTTGGCGTGCCCTCCTACAACCGGGTCCAGCTCGAAATCATAATTTTCCTGCAAATATTGTCAGCTAATACTCTTGGACCTTGTTGAAACTTAATCATCGTCATTGCACCAGTCACGTTACTCGACGTTCGTCACCCGAGAGAAGAGAGAGTCTAACAGCATGAGCCTAGTGACAGACCACGGAGACTGCTAGTACGTATCCGAATTTATATATTGGCGGATATGACTACCGCTTGTGCACAGCGGCGTTGAAGGTACTCGAGACCTTGCCTTTTGTCACACCCGCGATCCTTTCCGAGTGTTAGATGATAATCCAACCGATCCAGAGAATCATTACCAATTTTGCCCACTGGAGTTTCGGTCCGTCACTAGCAACGTGTTGACAAGGGCTCCTCGGCCTTTGAATAGTGTAATGTATACGGTTCGCCTCGAGCAATGTGTGTATTTAACAGACATTCTGTTGCATTGTCGTATTGCCTACTTCGACAATCTGCTAGAGTCCTGAATGGACACCTGTAACCGTCGTGTTGCAGTTTTACTATATGCCCTTACGTTTCACTGTTCGCTGCAACACTTCATGCGTTCCAGGATCCCCGTTCATTGCAACAGATTGTATCTCTCCGTGAGGCATGCAAGCGATTAACGGCCACAATGATGGGGTGATCGCAATGCATATGTGCAAGAGTGAACTTTTGTTGATACTTGTTTGTAGTATGTACTTGTACTGCTGTACGACCTTACACCAGGCTACTAATCACAACGCTGAGACATCGATGGATATCTGGGTCCCCAGATGGTTTCTTCCGTCCAGCAATTCCCCAGTGTCACTCACTTGTTATGTAGACCTACTTACCGTAATTCTCATCGCTATAATCTCCAATGTACCGACGATGGCCGGATGGGACCGCAGCCAGCGGGGTAGCAACGGTTGGCACTTTATATACACGGACTGGTGGATATCACGTACAAAAGAAAGGTACTCCTCCCACGCGCGGTAGCTACAACGCCCATGTCGTATCTCCTTAATAAACGATTACGAATCTGGGGGCATGTCCTGTTCAAGAGAGTTCAGAAAGTGGCCATTCCGTTCGATGGAGTACGAAAGCACCTTTTCAAAGCTTAGTCGGCCGTCGTTATCGATCTCCGACGTGTGACCTGCTCCACTGTGCAGCAAAACGTACACCATCACGCCACACACGATCTTATCCAGAAAGAGGGCTACAACGTACAGAATATAATTTCAAGGAGCTAAATAAAACTGTCCGGGCTCAACAATTAACACCTCGGCCCGAAGAGAGGTGTTGGTCTGGATGAATGCAACCTCAGTGCCATCCCTGGTTCACTGATAAGTGGATCAGGGCTGAATTTCGACAAAGTTTTTCGATCCACCTTTGTAGCTCACTGAAGTAACGCGGACACAGATGGCATAGTCCCCAATGTTGGGAGGTAGATAGTGCCCATCTGTGTCACCAATCATAGACATTGATGGGGGTCTCGATGACACTTTGACGCATCAGGATCAAGTAAATGCTTGACCAAGGAAGAATATGATCGGCATTACAATGAGCAGGGTCAGGGGGACGCCCACGTCACACATCACCCGCAAGCCCTACACCCCGCCCGTCCAAGATTGAAAGCACCACAGCCCCTTACCCCTACTACTATGCGAAAATGGCGTTTGTACACGTCAGTTACCCCGTCCACCAAAGAGCCCCGCCTCTAAGGACGTTAAACAATGGATCAAAAAGAAGATCAGGGGCTAGAGATGTATGTATTGAGAAGCAAGCACTTGCAAGGTGGCCAAAGCTTACACGAGGCAACGCGATGGTTTCCTCTAGCCAAGTATTCGACCCCACTGTAATTTCATATCCAGATTACTCGCTCACGGTGACTTGAGACCGCCACGCCGTCGGAATGATTCACCAGAATTGGATAATCATCAGCATATGTTTAGCCATCAACTGTGGACAATGTTTATACATTCTTTGATCTAAGACAACCCATTTCGATCATCATGGAACTGCCTTCTGCGAGACTGGTTGCTTAGCAAAGTTTATGCTCGCACAACGGCAGTCAGCCCTGGGGTGACTTGCAACCAAGGTATCCATGAGCACTTGGGCATCACTCCCTCTAGTATGGAGCGTAGTTGGACCAAGGGGCATAGCGTGAGAGAGAGGCATCTGGGCTGTCAGTCTTGTTTGTTGCATCCGTCAGGCGTCCCTCTCTGAGGATTAGGACCGTGTAAGAACGGATTTCCACACAACATGCGCAGGGGCAGATAAGGGAGCGGGACGGGCAGCGGTTTCGAGCTGGCGAAGGCTCTCATCAAGCGGCAGCGCTAAACCTACCGCCGCCCTTCCAGAACCGGCTGGGCTTCTCATTGGGCTAGGAATCGGGAGCAGGCGACAAGTGCAAGCCGGGACTGCTGAGAGTGTGCTGCTACAACCCGACACCAGATGGGTGTCGCAGGTATCTATCAGGATTTAGTCGTGTCACAGTGCAGGTACGGATTGTGTGCACGATCTGGAGGTCACATGATGGGAGGCGTGTTGTTGGTGTATTTTTTTTTTTGGCCCCTCCAATAACCATTCAGCTACAGCCGAACTAATCGGAAATCTTTGGACGGGTCACACTAACTGGATAAACTCGCTCGCTCTTTCTTCAGATGGATCAATCCTAACCAGCGCATCATTGGACAAAACTATTTGCTTGTGGAATGCAACTACCAGTGAACGGCCTCTGCGGCATCACGAATCTGTATACGCTGTCTGTTTCTCGCCTCGGTGGGTTTGAACAGTGAGAAGGATAAATTTGTGGCTAGCACCTAGTTTGGATACAATCGATGACCGTGTATGTTCATCACTCCTTCGCAAGCGTGCGCTCATGTTGCACAGACACACCTTAATCTTGCTGACGGAAGCGATTCACCTACTTTTTCATAATATAATGTCTCATCGGTAGTGAATCAACTCGGCCATGGTGTAGCATCCAACCTCCTCCCATGGTTTAGTGGTGTGACTGTCCTTTCACTGGTCTTGTTCATGTCAGCATTCCGCCCTTCACGGGACCTGACACTTTCTCATAAAAAGATATCGCTGGAGGAGGTTTTGGCGATATCTTTCAATGTCATTATGTCAATGGCGTATTAAAAGAGGTTTGGGCAAGTGAATTCCGCAAAATTTTTGACCTCAGGTTTCAGTGAAGACCTCAAGTTCAGAATGAGTAGAGAATCCGCCAAGGCAACTCATCTCAATCATAGCCGGAAGACGTGATCTAGATTAGTTGCGGATGTTCCATCGAGAGCTTGGAATTTGGAGGAGGTTACACCATGTCAATGTCATTCCATTCTTTGGTATAGAATACGAGTTTGGAATGCATGACGCAATGTCACCGGTTTTATTGTGGATGCCCAATGAGTCCTTCCACTACTTTTTAACGAAATACAATGGCGATTTAGAGGTGAGGCGCGGACTCCAGTTTGTGCGTACACTCAATCATTAGTGGCGTATGTTCCAACCTTGCACGATAGCTGTTGGACGCTGCAAAAAATGAACATGAATACTGTGAGTTCTTGCCGTCAAACCAAGAGTATGGGAGATTAACTCGAAACAGTGCATTCTATTCCAGTTACCCAAGGGTATCTCAATTCTGTACGTCCAGATTGAATTACCTTTATCCATAGAATCATGTCGAAGATTACACCACACGGTTAACTGACTTTGGACATACACCCTTGACGGGGAACATCCCAGAAGCATTCAGTTATCTCCAACGGTCTGCTCTACGACCGGGAGCATAGAGCAAAGCACAGATGAAACATTCACTCGAACTACCAAAGCGATGTGTACCCTTTCGGCTGTGTTTCCTAGCAGGAGAATTCATCAGGTACCAATGACGGGCATGCCCATTCTAATAATCTCACAGGTGATGCCGGGAAAGCAACCGTGGTCAGTAGTCACGGAAAAGATATGGCAGACGTTGTGCACATCATGAAGGGCAATAAGCCAGTCGACCAGAGTGTCACGTCGTATGACTCGCATTGGAATTCCAAGAGTGCAGACCCACTGCTGGGGAGATTGTTCTGACCGTCCAACGACTCTTGAGTGAATCCTTATCTTTCCGTCCTCTTCGCGAAGTGACGGCGTCACGGTTTCAAAAAAATCTACTTTCCGACAAATTGCCAACTCCGAGACTGTTCGCTGCCACTCTTACGGGACCTATTTTCTGGTAACAAGAACGGCAGGAGAAGGTGTGTACTGGCGGTCTTCCCAACCCGGTGTTCATCTCATATCTCATGACTCAACTAACCATAATCTCATGTCAGCATCTTTCCATGTTGTTATCAAGCAGCCAAAACAGGTCGGACGTGCCTCCACCGTACGGGAACACGAGAGATCTCTGGAAAAGACAGCGTGTATGAGAATGCATTTGCCCCTATCCTCGTTTTACTGTATGAATTTTCGTATGGATTCAGTTGTAAGTTAGTCACCAGTGGGATCAATGTATGAGTACTTTGACGCACGGTAAGCCATAAGAGGCTCCACAGTTCGAGATTGATCCGTCTGCTCATCACCGTGTCATTACAGTGACTTCCCTTGTATATCCTGTTTTGCATATAGGGCCCCATCAAGAGGGTGGTGGATGAAGGAAAGGGGGTCGCGTTGCCGGGAGGGCTACGTGATCCACGGCGGAGACGACCATATGGCAGCGTCGAGCCCAAGAGATGAAAATTACGTTCAAGAAGGATCGCAGATGTGAACGCCTGGCGGTCTCGCCGAACGTATCCATTTGACCACATCATCACGTCACATGCTGTCAACGTGCACACACGCACGCCTCCAAGTCATGGTCATGGTCTTGCAAGTCGCAAAAGACAGCGTGTTCGTTAATTGACGGTGTGTTATAAAGAACATGAATCGCACGTGGTCATGAAACACCAAGTACTCGGTTCCATTCTTGCGTCGCTCGATCGGAGTATGACGGCGTACCATGGAAAAAAAAAAACTTTTGTTCGGCAACTCGGATGAAGACCGGATGCGGGGGGTGTTTTTTCAGACCTGTGTTGCAAAAGGGTGTAGAGAGAACAGATACAGACGACATGGTTTCTGCGCATGATGAGGAAAATCAGTAGAGATAGTGCGCTCACCATCGCGAACTAGCTGGAAAAAAAAAGGAAGATTGAGTGGGATACGGTCCAGGCTGGTCCGGTTAGACGTAAGTCACAACACTTGAGAACCATACTGTATTACATGCTCTGCCACATCGACGCCATGTCGTTATGCATATCGAAATGACCAACCTGCCACCCTGATCATGCACAGAGAAGGGAAGATGACGGCAAGGTGCATTGTGGACTATACTCTATCCAACGCCGGTCTAGCCGCCAATGAATTGGCGCGGCAAGTATGTAATAATGCAAGAAAACCGTCAATCGTAAGAGCGGATTACTGTTACACGACATTTCTAGCGGGAACAAGGAAAACAACTGTAGCCAATACGGACAGTGCAAACAAACAAACGGGCTGACACCGTGTATGTGCGTATGCGCTATCCGCAGTGTAGAGGTGTAAGCGAGGCAAGGCGGGAAGGTGGTCTGACGGACGAGTTGTTGGGTTTGTGACAAGGAGCGAGGGGACGTCTTGCTATCCGACTGAGCGCAGGCGTACGAGGGAAGCGTGCACAATGACATCGAATGAGGGGTAGATTGTGCCATGACCGAATACTGCTGTCGGCCAATTCTATATCCGGATGGATGAGAACAATAACGCGACGAGTGTCCAAGTGGTATGTTATGTACAACAGTGCGGTGGCGGAGATGGCACAGAAACTGAAAGTAAGAAAGAAAGCAGAGAAGCAGAAGAACAGAGAAAGAATCGGAGAGAAGGGTCACAAGGGGTTTAGGTGGGCGTCGCGTCTTTGGAGTAGGAGACGGGCCACGCGGCGCTCTCGCGACAGTATGCGGGCGGGGGTGGGTCGATAAAATTGGGGGTGGTCGGCGTGCGTGGACCAGCATCATCCTTGTAGGTGCTAGCACGCGCCGTGCGCGAGTATGCGGGTGCGGGTTGGATGGGAGTTGGATGGTGTTTTACGGAAGGACTTGGGAGAGGTGCGTCGAGCTCGCTCTCTTTCGGATTGGCAAATGGATCAGGGTCTGCAAAGTCCCAGCTAGTCTCCTTTGGTCTATGTGGAGGATGATGAGACTTTCGAACTAATGGAGGGTCAGTATGGGCGAACGCATGGAATTGGGGCCACGCACTGAACCCAAACTTGGATGAGGCTTCAGAGGGTGCGAGGGAAGGACGGAAAGGGTATGAGGAGGGTCTATTGGAGATGGGTATGGGTTCGATGTCTAACCGAGAGGCGCGGCGAAGATGGCAGACGAGCCAGGTGATGAGGACGGCCATGAGGACACCGACGACAGTGACAGTAGCAGCGACTGCAGCGGCATTCTGGTGTGAGGGAGCGGCGTAGGTCGGGGGGGTTGAAGGGACAGTTGGCTGGGGGGAAAGACCAGACATGAGGGAAAGAAAGAAAGACGATGCGGCGTTGCATGGCGAGTTCGAGTTGAGGTTATCCCTTTTGAGTACAAATGACACACACGCGCCTTGATCCACTCATGTTTGACATCGACCACGACGACGATAACGAACGCCCGTCCTGGCGCGACACCGCACTGGACGACTGGCAGATCGCCTTACAGATCGCTCACGCAAAGTTGCTCACCGCCAGCACAACCGCCCGTATCACCTTTCTTCGTGATGACCTCGCTTGGTTCGTCAATCAAGGTTCGCCAATTTTTTTTATCGAGCTCGCCTTGCTGACCCGCGCCAGATCTCGCCCTCACGCAGGTCCTGGACATCTTCAAGCTGCTCACAGAAACCTATCCTCGTTATATCGATACCTCGTCACGCGATGCTGTACAGGACATTGGCATGCGTCTCGTCCAAAAGGACGAATCCGTCCGCGGTGCACCAAAACTTGGCGTTCTGGATCATGTCCTTGGATGGCTCGCGCACGAAGTAGCCCACATATCGAAACCATCCTCAAGGTCTGTCTATCCTTGTTCTTCTGGTTTCACATTCATTCAGCATCATCTCAAAGTACCTACGCCGCCGCAGACATCTTTGTCCTCTTGAGTTGGTCCTGCGCTCTATACGCCGCCTGCCTCTCCACATCTGCCGACTTTGTTTCATCTGACGCATGGCCTGTCCTCGCTCGCATCCTCGCTACCCTCCTCGATTTTCTCCTTAACCCGACCACGCGACCCAAACCGACGATGCTAAAAAGCGCGCTTGTTCGCACCTGCAGGGCATTACGATCATCTCCGGAACACCTCCGACCGCTCATATCCACACTGCTCTCCCAGGCCAAGTCAAGCCATACACCACTCGTCTATATCCCTCTCCTAGGCACCGCTATCGATGTCACCAATCATCTCAAAAATGTCAAGGATGACTCTCTGAAGCAGATAACTCCATCTGTCAAAGTGGGTGTCGGTCCACCACTACACGTGCTTCCCATGATAACATGGCTCAGGAGGGTATTATCAATCTGTATGCAACTCATGTTCTTATGTCCAAAATGGCGGTCACCGTACACAGCACTGTACGTCTCTTGATCTATATTTGCCATCCAACTCATCGTCCGTAGCGCGCGCTTTCCGATTTCATACGCACTATCATTGGTCCCGAAGACCTTTCTACTCTAATCCTGCCGACAATGGAGAAAGCTCTCCTGCGTTCTCCAGAATACTCACTTAGTGGTAGGCCATTCCTTGCAATCACCCCTGGCACGCTTAACCTTCTCCAGTCATTGCCGATTTTTTGCTGGCTTATGTACATCCTCTCGAAATACCCACCCTCAAAAAATTCTTTACTGCTTCGCTCAACTCTGCCAAGTCGAGCAATCCCGCGGTGCGCACGAACGCCTCGGCTCTCGTCAAAGTCCTTGTATCAAAATGCCCTCCCGACTTTCTTGTTACCGTTGTTTCCGAGACACTAGCGCTTCCGCTAGCAGGAAAGACGACGGGGGTCGACCATCGAATTGCACTGTACACAATGCTTACGACGGTTTCTAAGCATGACACCGCTTCCGCTGCACTCGTGCGCGCCATCCCAGGGCTGATCGTCAAAGAGACCAATGACAGTGCGACAACGCTCCTCGTGCGTATTCTCCCCGTGCATCTAAACCATCTGCTTGCGCGTGGGATACCTATACCCGTCGATGTGATCACGCTTATCGCCAAGGAAATGAATAGTGCCAAGCCCATAGTGAAGCGTGCATTTGTAAGTATTATCGGTGCCGCATTGTGGGATCTCGACGGCCTGTCCGGATCGATCAATGATGCCACACGAGCTTTTGCAAAAGCGACAGGTGATGCGTTAGAGGGATGTCTCAAGGCGGTGAGCACGAACCCACTAGGTGCCTCCGTGGGGCCATTAGAAGGGTACGTCGCCGTGGCCATCTTGGTCGGTCCGGCTGCTTCTCATCTGTTTGGTAAGTTGGTTATTTTTTTCATTTACCTAACAAATTATTTAATAGTTTCATTTTGGATGTCACTCATGTCACGTCACATCGCGTAACGGTTAAACGGATCTTCGACTGACGTCACTTACGGCATTATTTTTGTTTGGTTTGTTTTTATGAATTTCCATTTTTAATTAGACGACAACGTGTCGCGGGGTTTGTCGACGGAGGTATTGACTGGCACAGCCACCAAGCCCTCCTTCCTTACGTGGGACAAGGTCTATCAAAAGGTCAGCGAACAAGACGATGCACTTTGGTTGCTTCGAGCTGTGCAGCTCGCCATACCCAGACTCGAGCATGAGCTTGCCAAGCGTCAGCAACTGAGGTACGTTTATGCATTCTAGTGAATGTGTAGGAGCATGGCGGCGACGATTCATTGTAGGGTTTCTTTTGGTGCAGTGTTTATCCATCTCGCAGTGCATGCCCCCTTTGTGGATATACGACGTTCTACATTGACAGCAATTACGTCTGCTACAATAGCCAGACCGCCGCTTCTGAACACGGTGCTGCGTGATGCGGTGACAACATCCCTTGGTAAACTGGGCACGTTGAAACCGACCGGACATGGAGAAGAGGAGAAGGTGGGTGTGGATAAACGAGGGCGTTATGCCTCCATGTTGCTCGCCTGCACCAGCGCTGGACAGGAATTAGACAAGGAAGCGCGGGAGGTGTTGATCGTGGATTGGCTCGTATTGGCACACCATCCCGCCATTTGTATGTGGCCCCTGTTAAACGCCGTTGTGGGATGCTCAGGTGACGGGTGTTTGGAACAGGTGTGCCGACACGCACGCTGTGGATCGAGCTGTGTCAAAAGGCGGCAATGGACCCACTCGAGGTGTTGACATCGCACATGGACCGTGCGATGACACACGTACTCGAGGCATCCACGACGGACTCCAAGGTGTGCCCTCTCTCGTCTTTTGTTGTATTCGTGTGGCAACAAACGATTCACTTGTGGGCATGACGCATATTCTAGCTGGGCTTTGCAGAGGCGAGCTACCGCACGATCGGTACGATGGCCTTCATAGCCCCACATATTGTGTTGCCGCGTGTTTTGGACCAGTTGCGGGTCGATATCAACGTGGGGGCGCTAAATGCGCTCACGTCCGAGGACATTGGCATCTGGGAGACGCCTGAAGGAATGACGTACGTCGACGGTGAGGCGCACATGACCATTCTCACATTACTTTCGCTCAATACACGCCGTTCGTTCGTCAGTGTTGGCGATGCGCCAAAAGGAAGAGCTGAAGAAGGGCAAGGGCAAGGATGCCGATATCGCGCGGTGGGAAGCCGAACTCCGTCAAGCGCTCGCGAGCAAAAAAGGCAAAGGCCCCAGTGGTGGTAAAGACGGGTTGTCCAAGGAGGCACACGCGCGCGTGCAGGCGCAGCTCACGAAGGAGGCTACCACACGTGAACGCGTCGTGGCTCTGCGCGCCGGACTCGTGCGCGCGCTCGCGTTTGTGCGGAGTATTGTTGCAGGTGGTGGGGCGGGTGTACGTACTTGGGTGCGGCCGATCGCGGAATGTTTGCTAGATGGGACGATGAGCGGACAGTGCATACGACTCGTGAGTGGTACAGATTTGCAACAGGGCCAGGGGAGCTGGGAGGGTGGGGGAGATGATCAGGGTCCGTTTGAGACGTTTGTGGGGCTGACTCGGTGTTGTTCGGAGCGGTTGGAAGGGCTGCGGCGGTGGGTTGGTGTTGCGGTGTTGAGGGCGTTGGAAGCAGGGTGCGTACCTGAAGCGCAGGCGGCCGAACCCCTTGCATGTGCGCCCAGATCCTCATTACGTGTATGCCATTATCACTGACGTTTTCTTGGGTGGGGCAGCATTGGTACTGCGCGTGCTATATAGGCTACGGACGCTCTCAGAACAAGCCCCGCTTGATGCCGCGACGTTTTCGTTTTCGTTTCTGTTGTTCGCACGTGTGGCGCAGAAAGGCGGAGTGGGTGTTGACAAGGAAGGTGAACAGGGCGAAGACGCGGCGCTCGAGCAGATTGCGCTCGTACTTGATGCGATCAAGTTTCACCGGAGTGAATGTACGTCCTTTATCTACATGCGTGTGTTCACACTCTCACGTATGTCAACAGTTTCGGATGCTGCGTTCCCGCGCAAGGAGACGCTCGAGCAGGTCCTACATATTGTGCGGACGCAGCCGCGCTTGAGCAAGGAGGCGTCGTCGTTGCTCATTGATCTGGGCGAAGCAATTCAGGCGAATGCGACGCGGGACGAGGTGGGCGTGCTTATTGGGGGGACGCTTCTCCAAGAAACGCACGTGCGGAACTCATGTCTCCAAGCCCTCCAGGTGGGTCCCGGGCATCGACGGCCTTTTTTTTTGGCGGTTCAAAGTGTATCGGCTAATGTCGGTGGGTTAGCCATTTGATTTGACAGAGCTAGATTGGTCTCCAGAGTTATGGGTCGCGTGTCATGATGAGGACGAGCAAAACGCACGTTTGGCGAGCCGGGTATGGGAGGATAACGGATTGGATGTGACAGAAGGGTCCCTCAAGGACTTGCTCGATTTATTGGGTCCGTCCCTTCTCGATCGTCTCACCCGCTGGCTGAGTTTTTGCGCAGGTCATGAGAATGAATACGTAAGGACGGCTACGGCGGCTGCGATTTCGGATGCAGTCGAGCACCATCCACAGTCATCCCACGAGGCAATCGGTGAGCTACAAGCGTTGTATCGAGAAAAGGTGAGGGCTTGTTGTTGTTCTAGCACGTCGTGTCTTGATACATCTCGAACCCTACTCATCAATCAGGCCAAGATTCTCGCACCGGAGTTTGACGAATATGTGCGTGTTCGCTCTTCTCACTGATGGGACCGATGTTGAACAGAATGATGTACTACAGGGGATGGTCATCGCACTGAGTTTGGACCGTGCAGATCCGTGGCCGACGCGCGTCGCGATTGCCTTGGCGTTTTTACACCTCGCGCCGTCGTTCCCCGGGACTCAGGTCGCACCATTTTTCAAGTTTCTCATCGAGGACGAGGCGCTGGGCGATCGGTCTGCAGATGTGCGACAGGAGATGCTGCGTGCCGGCGCCGCTGTCATTGACCACCATGGTGCTTCCCAGCTTGCGGGGCTCTTTGCCACATTCGAGACACACCTCGCTGGGCCGAGCCCAGCGAACGAGATGGGAGACCAGATCAAGGAAGCAGTGGTTATCCTCTTTGGAAGCTCGGCAAGACACCTTGCGGGGTCGGACGCGCGCATACCGGGTATCGTCAATCGGTTAGTAGAGGCACTGCAGACGCCAGCAGAGCAGGTCCAGATCGCCGTGTCGCAGTGTATTGTTCCGCTCGTGACACTCATGGGCGCCGATCGGAGTGGGCAGTTGATCGACCAGTTGTTCGTGACATTGTTTGACGCGCCCAAGTATGCGGCAAGGCGGGGTGCGGCGTATGGTCTTGCGGGTGCGACCAAGGGACTCGGGATCAGCGCATTGAAGCGCTACAATGTGATTGAGCGGCTGCGTGTCGCTGCGGAGGAGAAAAAACGGTTTGAGCTGCGCCAGGGAGCCATGTTCACATTCGAGACGCTCTCCTCTACGCTCGGACGGCTCTTCGAGCCGTACATCACGTTCATTCTGCCGCTATTGCTCACTGCGTTTGGAGATGGTACTGCGGACGTGCGCGAGGCAGCACAGGATGCCGCACGCGTGATCATGGGGAACATGTCTGGGTACGGCGTCAAGTTGATCCTGCCATCGTTACTCTCCGGGTTAGACGAGAAGCAGTGGCGATCCAAGAAAGGCTCTATTGAATTACTTGGAACGATGGCATATTGTTCGCCCCGTCAGCTCTCACTCTCACTCCCGATCGTGATACCACGGTTGACGGGTGTGCTGACCGACACCCACGCGCAGGTCAAGGCAGCTGCCAACAGGAGTCTAAAGCAGTTTGGAGAGGTGATTAGCAATCCGGAGATTCAGGCGTTGGTGCCGACGTTGCTCAAGGCGCTCGTGGACCCGGCAAAGACGACGAACGCGTTGTCAGCCTTGCTCAAGACGTCGTTTATGCACTATATTGATCATTCCTCGTTGGCGCTCGTATGTCGTGTTTGGTACCCGTTTTTGGCCTTTTGGGACTGACGCTAGAACACGCAGGTCATTCCTATCGTTGAGCGTGGGCTGAGAGAGCGTGGCGCGGAAGGGAAGAAAAAGGCAGCGCAGATCGTGGGCAATTTGGCCTCGTTGACGGACTCGAAGGATTTCGTGCCGTATCTGTCCAGTTTGTTGCCGATGGTGCACGTCGTGCTCGTCGACCCAGTTCCAGAAGCACGTGCGACAGCTGCCAAGACCCTCGGGGCCCTCGTTGAGCGGCTAGGAGAGGTCCATTTTCCAGAGCTCGTGCCTGCGCTGCTGAGGACGCTAAAAACAGAGACGTCGGGCGTCGATCGACAAGGTGCTGCACAGGGTCTAAGCGAAGTTCTTTCCGGGCTGGGCATGGACCGTCTCGAGGGCCTGTTGCCGGACATCATCGCCAATGCGCAGTCACCGCGGAGCACAGTCCGCGAGGGGTTCATGTCCTTGCTTGTCTACCTCCCTGCAACGTTCGGAAACCGGTTCCAGCCTCACCTGCCCAAGATCGTTGCGCCGATCCTGGGCGGGTTGTCGGATACGGAGGAGTATGTGCGCGAGGCGGCGATGCGCGCGGGGAGGATGATCGTGACGAATTATTCGAATAGGGCGATCGACTTGTTGTTGCCCGAGCTGGAGCAGGGTATGTTTGATCCCGGGTGGCGAATCAGGGTGCGTTTTTATCTGTTTTTGTAGACTGCTGTGTGAGTTGAATATTTTTTTTTGTTAGCAATCTTCGATCACGTTAGTGGGCGAGCTCTTATTCAAGGTGTCTGGGATCTCGAGTAAACCCGAGACAGGAGACGATGAGGAGATGGCTGAGGCTGCCGTGGCCGAGTCGTCCCGTCGAGCATTGACGAAGGTGTTGGGTGCTGAACGGCGCGATCGGATCTTATCGGCCTTGTATCTGGCGAGACAAGACGCTGTCAACGTTGTCCGTCAGTCATCTCTCCACATTTGGAAAGCGCTCGTGCACAATACGCCTAGGACAGGTGCGAAATTGTCCCAGAGGGGTCCCGAGTCGTGCTCATTGCCTTTTTTCCCCCTTACTAGTGCGTGAGATCTTGCCCGAGTTGGTTGGGCAGCTGGTAAAATTGTGCTCGAGTGACGAGTTTGAGCAGCGAGAGGTCAGCTTCGTCCTTTTATCTATCTCTTTCATCGGGGGTCGATCTATGAGCTGCGTAGACTGCAACGCGCACGACTGCAGAGCTATGTCGCAAGTTTGGTGAAAAGATTTTGGGCGAGATTATTCCGATATTGCAGCGTACGGTAGCGTCGTCGAACTCACGGACACGTCAAGGGGTATGCGTCATGTTGTCGGATATCTTGTGTGTCTTTGTCGTTTATCTCTCCTTGAATTCTCTATTGACGAATTCGGAATGACAGGGAGAGTACGACGGATACGCAACGCGAGGGCCACGAGAGCGATATTATCAATATTGTCCGAGCCTCCCTCGTGGATGAGGATGCGATCGTCAGAACAGCGGCGGCGAAAGCGTTTGATACGCTCCAGGAGCATATCGGGGCCAGGGCAATCGATCAGACGATACCTACCTTGCTAGAGGCTCTTCGTCAACCCGGTGAGAGTTCAGGCACGGCCCTACAAGCACTTCGGGAGGTTATGTCGGTGCGTGGGCGTTGCACAAGCGGGTGCCTTGTTCCTTGAATCTGATGTGTGTCTAGGTTCGCGCGGCGACGGTGTTCCCTGTGTTGATTCCTACGCTGATCGCTACGCCAATGACGGTGTTCAATGCACGAGCACTTGGGTCCCTCGTTACCGTAGCTGGTCATGCACTCAGCAGGCGTCTGTCAGTCATTCTAAATGCGTTGGTCAAGGTGCTCGAAGAAGAAGAAAAGGGCGAAGAATTGGCGAGTGCTTTGGACGAGGCGTTACGTGCGTTATTGGGTTCGATCGAGGATCCAGAGGGACTGAATACATTGATGCTGCTCTTACTCGGATGGTATGCACGCGCTGGTTTTCTTGTTTCGGGGCGCTTTTTTCCTGACTTTGGGTATGCAACAGGACGAGAAACGATGGACCGAAGCGCCGCGCGAGCGCTTGCCAGTTGTTTTCAATCTTCTGCACTGAATCAGAGCTGGATTCATCCTTGTACCGAGTGGATTGGGTTCGCCAGCTTATATCCTTGTTTGACGACTCCGAAATTGCTGTTCATACTGCCGCGTGGAGAGCGTTTGATACTTTTGTTAAATCCGTGCCCAAGGACGAACTGGAGCCGTTGGTTATCCCGCTTCGCCGGACAATCGAAGGGACTGGTGCACCAGGGCGCAGCGTACCTGGATTTAGCCTGGAGAAGGGCGTCGCACCTACCGTGCTAATCATTATTGCTGGTCTCACCACGGGAAGCAATGAACAACGCGAGAATGCGGCCTATGCGATCGGTGACCTCGTCGAACGTACCAGCGAGTCCGCCATCAAGCCCTTTGTTGTACCTTTTACCGGCCCGCTCATCCGTGTCGCAACACAAGCGGCGACCTACCCGCCCGGTGTCAAGACGGCCATCCTGTCTACGCTTGCGACGATGTTAGAACGGATACCGAATTATGTCAAACCATTCTTCCCACAACTTCAACGAACATTTGTCAAGTCTGTCAGTGACTCGTCAAGCATCGTCGTGCGCACGAGGGCTGCGGAGGCCCTGGGTGTGTTGATGCGCAGTCAACCGCGTGTGGATCCGGTCGTGACAGAGCTCGTTGGAGGCGCGCGCGGGAGCGAGGAGGAGATTGCAGCGAGCTTTGTGTTAGCGCTGTCACGCGTCGTGCGGAGTGCAAAGGTACATGGAGGGGTGGGTGACAAGGCCAGGGACAGTTGTGTCGAGTTGATACACGAAGCGTTCCGTGGGACGCATGAAGGTTAGGGCTGGTTCCATTCTTACATCATTTTTGCTGATGCGGGTGTCGACGATAGATCATTATGTACAGGCTGTGGCGAACCTTGTTGCTTCATTGTCAACGAACCCATCGTCGCTCAAGCCGGTTGTCAAGTGAGGCTTTCGCTCTGCTGACCACCGTGTGACAGTCATCTCATGCCCCCTTTCATGTAGCTCCTATCTTGTTTCGGGAACGCCGCCATCAGCACTATCCTCGCATGCGATCCTAGCAGTCCTCCAGCCCGAGGATGTAGATGGGCATGTCCAGGCTGGTGAGACGCTATTCGCCAGGTTGGGGGTATTGCGCAGTGTGGGACTCAAAATCAAGGAGAGCGTGGCGAACGAACGGCCTGTGATTGCGCGCCCTGCACGGGACGCCCGGGAAATTATGAAAGAAATGGCTGCGAGCGGTGAGGAAAGTCTGGCAGGTATATTTTGACCCTTGTCTGTAGTGTGCGCGCGTACGAATGCAATGGAATACAGTGAATGAGTATACATGGAGTAATTGGAGGAGAGACGTGATTCCGTCGAGCGAGTGCCTGAACGACCATCGTTTACGCAGCATTTCCCGGACCGCTGACTTCTCGCTCTTCCATCACTATATCTTCACCCTGTTCCGGCTCTTCGATTTGGGCATCGTCAGAAAAGGCGGTCATATGTGCGATAGCGCCACGGCCAACAGATGTGAAACCAAACGCGGTGTCGATGTTACTTCTGCGTCTCCCTTGGGTATCGTGTGCATACAGCACCCGCAAGTTCAGTATGAACTGGGGAACGAGGATGTACATGGGCACATATTCGAGCACTAGCCACCACACTTCCACTGCAACATTGAACACCGTCAGTAAACCCAAGACCGCGAATGTCAGGACGCTGATTCACAGCTGCGTTCACGTGATATGTCGAATGACGGGGAACGGGTCACGCACGCAAAAAAGTAAAGTATGCCGCCCTTCGTGAGGAGGATCATGTAGCGGTTGAGTTCGAGCCGTTTATTGACGCTGTACATTTCAAATAACTCCCTAGTGAACCGAATGGCGATCAACAGACACATCAGTGTGCCGACAATGAGCTGCATGATGTTTGCGATTTTAGCCAACACGATCGACACGAGCGTGGGTAGGCAGAACGAGAAACCGAGTACTTGAATGACGATGTCCGTACGGCGAACAGAAAACGGCTCGTCGTGGTGTACCTCAGTAGAGGAGACCACGGCAGATGACGCACGCCCTTGCATAAATTAATTCCGGCCCGGTCGGACCGCTAGGTCCTCATCGGGGCCGCCCCTCTTCGATGAGGGGTTTTGTTTTCTTCGTTGTCACGTAGTCACGTACTTTATATTTCGTCTCGCGACTCTCTTGCTTGCACCTCAGTTTGATAATACTTTGCAGAGCTCGTACAAGAACATCCCGAACTACTCAGCAAGTTTTCACTTTTCTCCGCATCTATACCTCGCTTACCACCTTCCGTGCAGCCCCTCCCTGTCTGCCCCTGAGTACATCATCCCCCAGGGCCAGCATTATAGAGTTCCCAGCATGCCTAGATTGCCGACCTTCGGCAACTCATCCATGACGTCCAATTTCCCTGCACTCCCCTTTGCCAACGGTGTGACCAGCGTGTCCAAGCATGGTCCCGACGCATACGAAAGGGCAGCCTATTACAACGGTATCACTGGAGATGACGACCACCCAGAACTTGTGTACCGTTCTGACCACCTCACTACACCATTCCCCAAGCCTGTTGGCAGATTCGCTCATATTCCTGTGAAGTCAGTCCGTGGAGTCTTTGATACCCCGCTGAACAAGATCTGGGGTGTTGTCGGCCCTCAGATTTGCGACATCATCAAAGCACGGAAGATCATGTGGTCCTCCATTGACACTGCCCGCTTCTTCACTCATGGTTCACTTGGAGAGGAGGAACTAGGGAGTCTTGGTCCAGTCGTTATCTGGATTGGAGTCCATCCTGGTTCTACCTCCTCCGACATTGCCCATGATGTCTCTCAGGAGATCCTTACTCTTCTGCAGAAGAACAAAGTTGAGGGTGTTGTGGTGGAATGGAGAGAGGCCATCTTGCAGAGGCTGGCAGGCACTCCACTCATGCACCCTGCCCATACCTTTGATGCCACTCACTATGTTCGTCGATTCCTTACTGCTCTTCTCGCTGTTCCTCTCACTACTGAGGATATGGAGGAGAATGGTCTTCAGGGTACACTTACCCTATGGTTCTATGAAAAAGAAGATGACTGTGGTAACCCCAGCAACAAGGTGTATGGGGTCAGTAACTGCCATGTTCTTTGCAAGAACACCACCATCAATTATGTGCACAAGGATGGAGCAGCTGAGGATCATGTATGCATATGTGGTATGCACCGTTTTCACCATGGCCTTGATGAGATCACAAAGGCCATTGCTGATGCTATATTTTACACTGACCTTTATGGCCGAGAAATTATTGCACATCAAGCAAATGGGAACCAGAGCCTAGCATATACAAAAGAGATGAAGTGGCTTCAATGCCAGTTGGATGACAAGGTTGAAGACATTGCCAATCTCAAGAGACTCCACAGTGAGGTAACAAAGTACTGGTCTGATATCAAGCTTCAACGCAATATTGGACATGTTGAATATGCTCCAGCAATCAAGGTTGATGAAGGCCATACCAACTATACTGCAGACTGGGCTGTGTTCTTGGCTGCAGAGGCCAAGGTCAAGCCTGTGTTTGAGGGAAATGTTGTTGATCTTGGTGTGCTTTATCTCTGTTGCATATATCTTCTAATGAAATCAACCATTATTCAGGATCAAAATACTCTACTCCACAGCTCATAGATATGTTCTTTCCTTTGGGTGGTGGTTCAACCACATTCAAGTATCCTGAGGAAATGAAGCTTAGGATCTTTGGCTGTGCTACAAAGGAGGAGCTTGCTATTCCCATAGAGTTTGATAATGAAGGGCAGCACTGCCTTATGGTTGGAAAAGATGGAAGCACCACTGATCTCACTGTTGGATGTTTCTCTGGCCTTGAATCATTCACTCTCAATGCAGCTGGCATTGAGTCCAGGGAGCTTGCTATCTATAACTCTGGACACAAGGCTGTTGAAGTCTTCTCTGCTAAAGGAGACTCAGGTTCTCTTGTCTGGCATATAAAAGATGGAAAAGCTCACATTGTTGGCCAACTACACTCTGGTCTTAACAAAGGTGGCTCAACTAGCAATCATGTTAGCTACTGCACACCTGGCTGGTGGCTCCTGGCTGAAATCAAGAAGAAGTTCAAGAATGCTGACTTCTATTGCACTACCTGGACAGATTGAGGGCAAGATTGATAGTTGTATAGGTTTGTCTTTCTTCTGCCTTATGCCTTTGTATCCATAGTTGACAAACATTGAAGCCTATGTGTTAGCATCTAGGTTCTGGCATGTAAACTCATTGCATCTGTTATCATAATGATTATTGTTGGGCTCAGACCCTATGTACTGTTTATCTCTTCTTAATATATATGTTTCTATTTATCAACCAGCTTTATAGTATCAGGTATATCTTTTATTTGCACTTCTAATTGTTCTAGAAACTATTATGAATTGATATATTTTTCTCTGGTTTTTCCTAATTTGCCTTGATATTCTGGAGCAACTTTTACTCCAAGGAACTTTTATCTAATCTAATTTATAGGAGAACCCAATGTTATGAAAATTGATAAAAATTTCTATATTTTTATTCTCTTTCTGTCTTTCCTCTGTTTTCTTATCATTATCTATAGTCTTACCATTGTATTACCATCTATGCAATCCCATTACAACTCTACAGTTATGACCTACAACTTAGACATTAATCTTTCTTTGTACAATCATGTGACTCATAGTCAATGAAGAGTTATCAGGATCACATGCATAATATGAACACATCTCAATCATGTGATTAGTTCATCAGTCACAAGACTTGTTATGATCAGCTGACCTGTTTATTGGTCATGTGACTTGATCAAGGATCCCAAGGAGTTAATGTGAGACTTACTGTGATTCATTTAGGAGGCTGTATATGACTCAGCAGTCTATTTTTATTTTATGACTTCTGATGACTCAGTCTGACTGTGCCAGCTAATGACATAATAGTTGCTAGTACTGATGACTAAAAGGTATTTCAAATAGATGCTATATGTTACGCTTGGCCTGGATAAGGACGAGCGTAGCCCTTGAAAAGGGGATCGGGTTCTGGGGCCTTCAAGCTGAAGGTATCAATGCCTCACAAGCCAGAGGTCTTGGATCAGAGTATCAGTGAAGTAGACCGTCTGATGAAGTGCAGAGCAAGACGTCGAGTGTTATGAATCCTTAAGATCACCCCTAAGTCCTTGGATCATCCTTTCTGATCCTCTAGAAGTCACTTTCGCTCTAAGGTACTTTTATCTAATCTTATCTATAGGGGGGAC
>JBBPJT010000100.1:0-55234 GCA_038088895.1 Xerocomus potaroensis | reverse complement strand
TTCTCAGTTATATACCCTGTGGATTTTAAGATGACATCTCATATAGTAGATGATGTTTGTCGTGATATTAGACCTACGGTTTGCATCTCAGGCCTGCTGTAGGACATGCACAAGATTATGGTTAGCGTTCTTCCCGTTGGCTGTCGCCTAACAGCTATTTTTGATGTAAGCAAAAGCAACCTTCAAATTATGTCGTCTGAACGCTCACCTCTGGGTAGGCATGCCACTCTGGCTCAGCATTGGGTATGCGTCTGATCTCTACGTAAACCGACGCTGACCGTTATTTTCAGATCTCCCATACACGGTACGTGATTGTCACAAGTTGAACATGTATGTTCTTCTATCGCACCTCTCTAATATCGATCGCGCAGTATTCCAGGGAGGGGAAACTCAAGGAGCCTAATATGTCAATTGGGGCAGCAAAGGGGCTGTTTTCTACAATTGGTTCCTTTCAGAGGCGTGACGTAGGTGGTGTGATTCACGGCGTGTCAGACCTCCTCCACGTCGCCTCTGGAAGTTCTCAGAAGGCCTACGAGTATACGAAAGCAACGAGGACAAGTGCCGCTGACGTGGTCAGATATCTTGATCTCCACACCCTTTACAATTCATCTTTATGCCCAGGCAGATTTCTTGGAGCGGTTGCAAAGACTCTCAGACGAGCGCCGATACAGACATCGGTGGCCGTAGCGTGGGCGCAATGAGTGATGTACGTGTTTCCCACTTGTTTTTTTCACCTTGAATCGCTCCGTTGACATGATGCCAGGCTTTTCTGACAGTACTTGGTATGTCTTCTTGCTACGCTGAGCCGATTGTCGCGATTGGAGTATACCCTTACAGCACGAAACCCCAACCCTAGCTATCTACAGCTCCTCCAGGAGATGAGGTAAGCACACTGAACCTCTGTCTCTGTTGTTTTTTTCATACCTCTGAATCGCACATAGGTGGATTCTCAGCGAAAAATATAGCCAGAAGCCCCAGGTGCGTTCCTGTCAGTCCTGAGTGGGATGTATTGATCTGTTTCTACCAGTTTTCGAGTTCGCACCCCATCGTAAGTTGCTTTTGCGATCAGGTCCTGGAATAAGGATTGATACCGGCCCTTGTCAGGATACCAATCTGCGATTCATTGTCTGATTCTGATTGTAAATGCCCGATTATTCGGGTTCATGAATGGATTACATATCACAGGTGCACAAAACGGCTGGTTATAGCCGAATTCGTGCCAATGTCTATCACAGTGTGCTACTACAGTGAACTCACTTAATATGAATCCCAAGGAGAATACCATGTTAAAAAATATGTTAAATGGGTGTCACTACGGTGAAATTGGCTATGTGTGGCACTTAGCGCTTATGATTTGTGCCATTCCTCCGTCACCGTAAGGGATGCGGGAATCTTGCAGTGATCGCCCGACGGTTTCCGAAGGGGTCTGGAGTACAAGCGACTGAGTATCGAGAACGATAGCAGATAGCCGTCGACCATACACCTTTGGAGGACCCTAGATCAGCAGGCACGAAGCATAATGGGATTGAACCACTCACGCATCCTGTATCCAGACCAACTGACCATCGTTTCGCATCGAGACCTCGAGCTGCAGCATGTCCGTATATTACCATTGATGGAAAGCAGTGTAGAGGGACGTGCGCCTTTGAGCTGCGTTTGGAAGGATCCACAGAGAAGCCAGCGCAATTGCCCATTATATCATTCCACACCTCAGACCATGGCGTACCCTTGTTGCCTTTTTTTTCTACTTTTCCATTTTTTGATAGACTTCGCATGTTCATTAAAACCCAGGGGTCTTGATTTTGAGGAATCTCATTGAGCAATGCCACTTCTTGAAGGTTTCGAAGAACGAGCTCGTCTTCTTCCGGGTCCGAAGTAGCGGGCCAATGAGAAAGCGGCTGCTTGGGATCGTCGAGTTCGCGGGTTGGATCTGCAGCAAGCAACCCGGCGTGGACGAAATACGTGTGCGCTGTCGGTGCATGGAGGACCAAAGGTAGAGAGCGGAGGTAGTCGAAGTCGCTCCGGGACATGTCGCGGGCCGCTTTGTAGTGATTCCCCAACAATTTCCAACCGCTGGGGACATAAGCTTCCCACTTGCGGTGCGTCTTCTTGAGCCAGGCGTCGAACTCGGGGTTGGGCTCGTCCCCGTCGATGTGAGGCCAGTTTGAGTCCACATCCTTTAGCCACTTTTTGCCGTTGGGAAGGGATATAATCCAGTCCATCCAGCCCTTCCACTCGATGACCGTCTGGTCGTTATTGCCACGGACACCGAGAATGTTGCTTGTCGACATGAAATTTAAGAGGGAATCTCCTGAAACCTTGGCACTCTTGGGGACGAGGTCGCCCAGGTGGACCAAAGTGTCTGACTGTGGGTCAAAGGAGATCTTGGCAAGCAAATCGCTTCGGGGCGATGAGCAGAGTATAAGGGTAAAGTGGTGACGTGAGAGTGCACCTTAGCGATTGGTTCATACTATGAATGTCTCCGACGGCGATTATTCGCTTATGGTCACCCGGATCTAGGACGACAACGATAATGAAATACGCAGATTGCAAAGGGGTTCCTGTGACGTACAAATAGGAAAATGAGATGGTGGAAGGGTCCGAAAGACATAGTCGATGTGAGAAAAATCTGGGAACACGACGTCTTGAGAGACTCGGTCAGTCGACTCGAGGACAGGTTGGTAGAGGTGGTCCCAACCTGGGTGTTTCCAAGGGAGTCCATAACCGGTTTCTTCAAGAATGCTGGCGGTGAAGACGAAGAGGAGGAATGTAGCGATGACGGAGGCTGAAAGGACCTGGCGGAGGGCGATGCGACTGTTAAAATACGTTGTAGTGCGTCGGGAAATGGTGTGGACCGTCGCTACGCCTGGTAGCAGCGGTGTCGCGGACATCTTGTGGTGTTGTGAGTGCTACAATAAAATATAAGTCGGCTGGGAGGTGGAAGTACGAGACAAGACATTCATTTATATCTTTGGCTACGCTGTGCAGAGACGCCTATCGACTTCACTGTCGTAGTATTTGTCACTTTCAGATGCAGGGCCCACCCATTTCCATGCGCTCTCCCTGACAAACCCCTCAAAGGTCCATAGCCTCGGCTGCAGCTTGGACAGCGAACGACACCACACATAGGTGTTCACCTCTATCGGACCTGTCAGCTCATCAAGGGGAGGCAACGGGGGCAGGGGCGTCAACCCTGTCGTGTCATCGAGGACGATCTCGGGGCCTAGTGGGTATACTTGAACCAGTTCTCGTCTATATTCCTGATGATCGGATCAGTGATCATTCGTCTGCCCAGTCAATAGGGTTGCTAGTACTCACATCCCCCTCGAAAATGTCTAGTAATTTTATGTCCCTATCAGAAAGTCCTGCAACCAACGTCCCCCCCACAGATCTTTCTTCAGGTGTGAGATCGCTGCTAAATATGACGCGACTTTCGGAGTAGGGGACTATGCACGGGTAATCTACACCCTACAAAAGAGTGAGCGATGATGCAGCACCGTGAGATGGTAATCGTCTATACATCGATGTTATGCCTGGTGTAGTCCTACGAGCGAGATAGTCCGTGTGAGAGAATATCATCGGATTGAAACGAACGACGACGCACGAGTAAAAGTGCTGGTCTGATGATTAGGTGGGACACATCCTGTCCGATGACCCGCTTCAATATCTTTGGATGTATCAACGTTCCATAGAAAAAGGCGGACACCATCAGTGGAGAGAAGTGAGAGCCAATGATATAAACGAGGATATAAAGCGCCGATACCAGATAAGACAGGTTCAGTTGTCCATGGCCACCCCAAAGTCACCTTCCAGATGGTCCACCGAGTTGTACAAGACCTCGCCGCCGCCATTCGGACACGATGCGCGCGCACTGTTTGGATTTGAACCAAACTATGTCAACCTCAACCACGGTCTGTCCTGTCGTCCGATATGATCTTTGGTGGCCAAACAAACTTCTTTTTCATAGGTTCTTATGGTTCACTACCACTTCCCGTTCGCTCCTTTTGCGACGAGATGACCGACGAAGCAGAGGCAAATCCGGACAGATTCATCAGAGTTACTTATATCAACCATCTGAATCGCGTCCGAGAACGCGTGGCCAAGCTTATTGGGGCGCAGACGGACGAGTGTGTCATAGTAAACAACACCTCGCACGGTATCGAGACCGTCCTGCGCAATTTCAGCTTCAGCGAGGGTGATATCTTGCTCGGAGGTGCAACCATCGAGCATACCACGTCATTATTTGGTCTTACTCTTCCACTCAGCAACAACGACGTACGGTTCTGTGTTCCAGGCACTCAAATATCTCGCAGACCTTCCACCTCACCCTACTTTGTCGACATTCAATCTTCAGTTCCCAACAAAACGTGCCAAAATCATTCAAGATTTCCGGGACCACATCAAGCAGCTAACGAAAGATGGTGACGCAACACGGAAGAGGAAGATTGTCGCGATCATTGATTCCATCATTTCGCTCCCGGCGGTTGCACTCCCCTGGGAAGAGATGGTGGCAATTTGCAGAGAGTCTGAGGTCATCAGCGTCGTGGATGGCGCTCACTCAATTGGTCAAGAGTTGGACATCAACCTGTCTGAAGCACAGCCCGATTTTTGGGTTTCTGTATGTCCTCCTTTACCTCGTTAGATCAATTATGGTGAAATTTCTCGAAGAACTGTCACAAGTGGCTTTTTTCGAAGCGGAGCTGTGCCGTTCTTTATGTTCCGAAGAGGTTTGACGAAACTCTCATTGCATCGATCCCTGATTGCTCAGCCCGAGGGAAAACAGAAACCAGCATTTCATCAAGTCGTCGATCCCAACGCCACTCGCATATAAATCGCCACATGACGACGATTATCAGGGTCCACAAGACTTTGTCAAGCTCTTTGAATGTGCGCTAGTACCACCTCGATAATCCCGTCGCTCAGCTTGTTCTAGGGACCGGAACAATCGATTATATCCCACAACTGAGTATCAGTGCAGGTCACCACAGTTGATATTCTGCGAACCTCTGCTCTGACTATTCTGCAGCGATCGATTTTAGAGAATGGCTGGGTGGTGAACACAAAATTAACAAGTATACGCGCGATCTCGCAGTTGCAGGAGGAAAATATCTCGCAGACCGTCTCGGGACCGGCCTTCTGGATCCGGAGGGCGATCTGACTTTCAATATGGTCTGTATACGACACCCGCTCTACAGCTGTTTGGCTGACACCCGATAAAGGTCAACGTGGAACTACCCATCCCCGGTGAAATCGAGCATTCCGCCCAGGTCCACCAAATCTTTATCGATACCTTGTTACTCCAATGGCAGTGCTATGCCTTAACATTTAGACACAACGGGAAATGGTGGGTTAGGTGCAGCGCGCAGATTTGGAATGAGGTTTGTACCGAATATCCATGTTACTCTTGTTCCTTACGGTGCTTTCATAGATATCTGACTTTGACATGATTGCAAATGCTCTGAAGGATGCTTGCGCCAAAGTGAAGGAGTCCGTAGCACAGCAGAACGATTGAATATGCAGTATGAAGGTAGTATTATGAGCTTGAGAATGTATCCAGTGTATAGCTTGTGCGGAATACCGCATTAATTTTGGCGCCTTGATTATGAGTCACCATCACCACCACGGTGACCACGAAAATGATCATGACCATGACCATGACAGTGAAGATCTTGCACCAAATGACAACCTGTTTCCCTATATCGACAGGCCGCACGTCGTTGTGTTGAATGGGACAAGACCAGGATCTAGCGTCATCAAACCATGGCACCAGCGAACGAACGAAGACGTGGTACGAGCACAAAATCGCGTTATGCTCATCGGCTACTGACGGCTGCAACAGTATCTAGAATCCGATGCAGATGATCAATTGTGAGAACTTGAGACTGCATTAACAGTCAACTGGCGTTGATTTAGCCCCTCTGTCCAGAATCATTCGCGTTCCGTTTACTGGCTCGGTCAAACTTCGGTCTCTCCTTCTAAAAGCTGGCCCTGGCGATCAGACGCCACAAAAAGTCGTTCTGGTATGTAGAACCCCGACGTCGAGGTATTTCGTCATCTTATTCCCGGTCACCCCTTTTTTATGATCTAGTTTGCAAATGAGCCGAGCCTAGATTTTGACGATGTCTCAGACAAGGATCCTACACAGGAATTCTTGGTTGCGGTTGGGCGAGAAGTAGGTGAATACGCTGTGAGGCACGCGTCTTCATTTCGACCTGCTGTCGGGCCCCATTGACTCATCCTCTCGATCTCTTCTTTGACAGAGCAGCGAAATTTACTAACGTGTCCTCCGTGACCCTGTTCATCCCGTCGAGTCAGGGAGCCGACTCGACACGAGTGTATTACATTGGGTTCCAAGGGCATTGGACTCAGGCGCGTGACTTCAGGTTTCGTTGCTGGTATTCATCGATCTCACATCATGCTTAGCGAAAGAACGATCCTGTGATAACCGTATACGAGGCGCAGGCCAATCTAGCAGACCATGACAAAATTCAGGGCACCGAGGGCACGTTCAACTCGTTTCAAGCATAACTGATATGATCTGTCAAGGATACATACGACAGCTTTTCGATTGTAAGCAATCCCAGTGTAATGTAGTGAAATTATTGTACGCTGCATGATATCAGTCACAAGATGCAGCAAGCAAACAAATATTGTGAGGTACCGAAACAAGTTGTGTCTAGCGCGAGTTTATTCCTCAAGGACTCGTGAACTGGACCACTTATGAACTGTGTTGCATGAAACATTTCGGTATTCGTGGTTCGGTCCTAACCCTCCAGCATTCAGGGGCACATTGACATCAGTCTTGATGTCAGAATAGTATTCAAAGACAGTTCGAAATATACTACCTCAGACATTGTATTCAGAGCAAATTCCGAAACCCGGCTTGACGGGACTACTGCCGGGGCAGGACTTCTTGTTCCCCCATGATCTGTCTGCTAGACAAAGTCTTCGCGTGGGAGCTAGAATCACAGAACGAACCGATCATTCAATCCATTCGACGTCCAAGTCTCGTTTCCTTCAGCAAAGTCAGGCGCTCGCCTTCAGAAAACACGGCCTCTGCGGAAGCGATAATATTATATTGCGAAACCTCTGCTTTGTTCGTTAGCAGATAGGGCGCCAGGAAGCACCACGATTCGGCGTCCGTACAGCTACGGCGACCGCTGAGGCTGACATACGGGATCGTGAAATCGGGTCGGTAGTTCAACTGTCCCTGGTCGAAACGAGAATTCCAGGCAGAATAGAGACGTCGTGCTCTGAGGGGCAGCGAGGTTAGACCACTCGCAGGTCACTTCTCGTGTAACAGCAGCAGGATGTGATTGCCGCCTGCATCTCATATCCAATAACCAATGTCCGAAGGTTATCCTCGTACAAGGTTATCGCGTGCTACGACACGCATAGCACATCGGCTGAGAATACTAAAAAGAAATCCGGGGAGAGAACCAATAATACGGGAATGCATAGACCAGCCTTTCTGGTGCCGTATACTTCATCGACACGGAGACGGGTGTTTGGTGTGTCCGAAGGAAAAAGGTTGGGGAGTGGATCGATCCAAAAACTTCCTTCGAGTCTCGCAAAAGGAGAAAAACTGAGAGAGGTAGGCACTCTCGGGTTGGAGGACATGTGCAGAGCGCGGGTGACGATCTGAGGGCACTGACATTTTCCTACGGAGAGAAGGGGGCATAGCTAGGGGCATACTTCAACATGCATTCAGCACGGGATGAAGAGTGAAGAGGCGCTTCTACTGAAGCGTGACTAGATTCATTGGTTTAGATGGCATGATCTCGATTTCCTTTTGGCGTTCTAAACGCTACTGATATTCCAGGAGCAGGAAGGGTCAATAATCGGACATACCATAAGTGCATGCTAGTTGACATGAAGGCAGGATAATTTGATGACTTGCCTTGGTGTACTCCCGACACGGATTACCGGAAATACAGACGACGATCAAAGGAGGAAATCATGCCCGTCCGACAGTAGAACATAGGTTATAGTTGTGTTTCTAGAATACAAAATGCTTTTCAATATATTTTGAAACGAATTGTCAACAGCGTCATCTTTTACCACACTGTGAGAGATGAGCACTGAGCATACACCAAAGGGTAGTTCTAATCAAGCCCTCACAGGAAAATTCTTGAAAGTAGACTTTTTTTTGTACATTACATCCTTCTTTTGCGCATTTTACGTAAAAAGTTTGCGGGAAGAAATCGAACAGCGATAAGAAAAGAAAGAAACCGAACAAAAAATTAACTCGCGACACTGGAGATATTGACAAAACATACAAAGACAGGTGGACCTGGAACTAGTGCCAGGGATCGATATCCATCGCATTTAACCGCGCCCTCAGCTCTCTCATTGACCGTTTAGCAATCCTTCGACACCTCTTTGCTTTGGAATTTGAGCGTGTTATCTTGGTACATGACCAGACAGGAGGGTACGACGGCGACAACGACTGGCGTAGTGGCGGTTTGAAAGCGACGTGACTTCGTATGGCGGCCGAGGGGAGGAAGATATTTCGTGAAAACTGATGGCAGCAAGACACATTGAGAGCAGCCTTCCGGGGTTTGTTTCCTAGCAGTGCAGCAGACCGTTTTTGCGTGCTGCGAGATGATTCATGACATCTACTGCTCAACCACACCTGGAGTGTCAAATTGAGCGTCGACTGTGTGGCAAGGAAGATGTGTCACACTTACTCGAGGCCTCTTAAACATATTCGTTTGACGCGTTGATGGAGCGCATATCTTGTGTTCGGAAGATGACAACGAGTTCTGGGCGCATTGATCAGTGACAAACTATCGATAAATGATAGAGTAATTAGTCACCCCTAGATTATTGTAATCCGTCGATTTACGCGATGACGCTACATGAATCATGGGGATTGCGCCATTCGAAACATCACAATCAGACGATCCACATGCCATATCCAAGGGGAAGAAGCCGTGGGTTAAAATTACCTGTGATTTCCGGATCAACGCCAAACGCAAGATTTTGAAATCGTCGAGGTAGCTCACCCTCAGGTCTTCGTAACTCGGTACCCTACGAAGCCTACGTCGTGCAGTTGGCAAGATCCTAGGATTAGGCTCTTCAACACTTGGCGTGAAGGAGGTAGCAATTGCTGATGGGCTTGTCTCTAAGCCGACCAGATCGATGCTTGCCGTGGTCGGAGCGGACAATGTTTCGCTGGAGAAATAGACGGTAATATCAGAACAACTGCTTGGCCAGGAAATGGTAGATGCGTCTGGCCCTCCCTGTTCCATATCCGCAACGGTTTCTGAGATTCCGTTTTCCTCCGTCGTACGTAGTCCACCGAAGCGAAGCGTCGAAGAAAGTGCACCAGTTGGAGAATCTGACAATGAGGATGAAGCTTCGGTTATGTCATAAGAGCCAGAACACGAGTCGTCGACGGCACAGTGTTTGCCATGGGCAAGGGGAAAAACAATCGCATCCAAACTATGGCGACTCGGAGGGATGGAATCGGGGGTGTAAATTACATGGGAGTCAAGCTTCATATTCCCATGCTCAAGAATAGGCGGAGAAAGATGGATGGATGAAAGGTCTGCTGGATCGCTATTCTCGAGGCTAGGAACAACAGATCGATCAATGGAAGGGACGGTCATAGAAACACAAGTTGACTTGAAGAACTTGGCGAGGCTATTCTTCGCCAACTTTACTCTGGAAAGGATCTTCCTCCGCTTTTCACCGCGGGTATCTACATCCGGGTTAAGGGGTGAACTTGAATGAATTAACTTCTAAAGAGTCAGGTCAAGTACCAATGCGCTCGCCAGAGCAACTCACTACGTGCTCTAATGGATTTGCATTGGCGGTAGTAGTGCCACTAAACTTGGGGAAGTGCTCGCACGCATGCACGTTTCGACGGATGTTGCTCTTGTCAAAGGTCTTGGAAGTCCGCGACTTGAAGGTATTAATTATGCTGATCATGTTGACGAGATATGAACTGCTGAAGTAATTTGTCGATGAAGGCCTGGATAGGGGTAATCGATATGCCGCAACGAATTGTGAAAACGGGGAGAAGAAGTGTGTCTTTATAGCCTACGCCTGTGGGTTCCAGCCGCCAAAGATTATGATCTAGACTGTCAGCCCCACACAGTGAAGGAGGCCAGTTGAGACCACAAGCGCGATCTGGTCAACTGATAACTGTACCGTCCGATCGGTCAAAAACTTACCCAACCATGAGGCCTTCAGGTTCGAGTCGAACAACAACTGAAGGACAGAGTCAGGGGGGATAGCCATTGAACCATCCTCATCCATTCTAACAGGCGAATGACGCCCAATAGTCCATGATAATGCTTTTCCGGGGCCCCAGACAGTCTGAAGGCACGTAGGTCGCGTTGAGCCATCCAGAATTATGAACGACGTGAATTTCCTAGTAACTAGGAAGTTGGTACATAACAAGTTAATAAGTTACGGTCTGTACCGTAAATGGCAACGACAAGATCTGCGGTTTGCAAGTGAACTGATAGCATGTCCTGCGGCAATCCATCTACCGACCACGACGGGCTTATGCTTCGTAAGTAAGCAAAGAGTATCTCATCAGCGATCATTGAACATTCTAAAGGGCGTCTCAAGTTCAATAAAGGTAAAGATTGTATAAAATGCAAGGCGAATCCCGGAAAAGTTGTGATACGACATGCTGTGTACTGCAAGTAAGCTTCAGTTTCAGTCTTGATACGTTGGGGAGCCAGTTTCTGATGTTAATTTTTTATCTAGGGAGTGTTTTACTCCTTTGGTGACTTTGAAGTTTCGACGGTCACTTGAACCCTCTATAAATGCACACCCAAGCACATCTAAACGACCAAAACTCAAAGCGTCCGGATCCCTGGTACTCGGATTTTCTGGTGGTCTCGGTTCATCTGTTCTCCTCGACACGGTATACAGAACGTATTTCGTCAACGAGTCCTCCTCGAACGGCGAGCCTCGAGGGGGCACCAACCATCCGCGTAGCGCGAATGTGTGGCCATCATGTGCTGTATGCTACGTGGAAGTATGTAACGTATTTCCTGAAGTGCGAAGGTTTCCTATAAGTTGTCAATGCGTTCTTGACCCGAATTACAGGCTCGCGATAGAACGCAAGAGATTGCCGCAGCTCTTACTGCCTATCCAAAGTTTGACTTCATCCCACTTCGAATTGAGTGTGCATTCGACGATTTGTGGTGGCGCATGGTCACTACAGTGACTCGTCATGATCAGTCTCAACTTGCAATCGAGCTAGGAAGAGATGGATTGTATACCGAAGGTATTCCCCTGAGGCGACTTTCTGCGAGTGCTCCATGACGATCTTCTAATAGCCCTGCGTCTCGCTCCGTCCCCCAATGCCACCCCCGTCAGTGCCTTGCGTACATACCTTGAGTCACTGCCGACACAGACTGCCATCTCAAATGCCATCAGAGTTATTGTGCGTCTCTTGCTGCTGCATACAGCCTGGTCGCGTCGTGCATCACATTTATTACTCGGAACATCATTAACCACTCTCTCCACTTCCCTCATCTCGTGTATCTCGCAGGGAGGGGGCCATTCAATACAACAAGAGTTTCAAGAAGAATGGCATTCGAGTGCATTGACAACGGAAGAGAGCAAGAACATTGTACGGGTAGTCCGGCCACTCAGGGACGTGACCATGAAAGAATGTGCCATGTTCGCATGGTGGAACTCGATTCGTGTTGTCGGGCGGGACAAACGAATGCGTGCCATTGCGGGCATCCCCGGTTTGACCAAAGGTACCCACCAGTTTCTGAGTCCGAACTTTCCTTAACCTCATTCACAGACTTTATCGTTGGTTTGGAAAAAGATTACCCCTCAACCGTCTCTACGGTCGTTCGCACATGTGCCAAGCTAGAACCGAAGTGCACCTCAGTAGGCTTATGCTTACTTTGTCAGCGGTCAGTGCTAGTTTCAATGCAAGGAAGGGGATATTGAGAGCGCACAGGCCTGTCCAAGAAGGGCTAGACGATTGGAAGAGTCGGATTGCCATACGGTCGTACTCCGATGCCAAAATCGACTCAGACCTTGTTCATCTGCCTTCACCAGCCCCGCTAGTTAACCCCGGTGTTTTGGCTACATCCGATGAGCATCCATCGATGTCAACGCACCTTTGCTACTCCTGCCGGACCATGTTTACTAGCAGAGGCACCAGGGCCTCCAGGCCCGCCCCACCAAGTGTTATTCCCGGCGGTGAATTGCCGTTCTCTGCTCCCTTACCTCTGTGGGTCTCTGGGGGCCATGTAAAGCCTAGTGCAGAAGTTATATCGACGGCCGATGGCGAGCTTTGGGTTCGGAAAGCACAAGGCAAGGAGAATCAACAAAGGGAAATCGCTGAGTTCTTGCTGGACGCATGAGAAGTCAAACTGGGCTGTGCCCTTCAAGTAAATAGTGCCTTGTTGTCTCGACCGCCCAGCTTTATGATCTAATTATGACTGTCTGCGTTGGCAACTGCTGTAGCCGACGACTACAAATAGTACTGTGACGCATTACTAGTCTGATTCTTTCCTACTTCCAACATTAGGAACGCTTGTGATGTTGGGAGAAGAGTTCCCGGAACTGCACACCATCCCAGAGGATTTTCGCAGTGGCAATGCGACACAGTCGTTCCAAGCAAGGAAGAATATCTTGTTGAAGTCTCACGGAAGACCTCCTTGGTGAATGTTTTGGAGCTCATGGTTTCTTCAAGCGATTCTAATTGGCACTCCCAACAAGGTACGGAGAGGACGGCCGCCCTATATGTGACGCGTTCGTCATTGCAATAGCGGGTAAGTTTTTCTGAGCCTTTGACACAGTGCATCTCGTTCAAGAATGCATGCCCTTGTCACAGGCGGTTCAGCGAGTGGGAAGGTGAGGTCCTTTCCGCATAGCAGACACAGCAGTAACTTCCTTCAGCCAGACTCATGTAGCTAGACAAGTCGTCAAGGCGTTGGGATCAGTCCCGACTGTTGTGATTTTGTCTCAAGTACGCGTCTTCCACTGGATCCCATGCCACTCGTTGATTGGCATTCATTATCAACAGGATAGTTTCTACAAATATCACACGAACGAAGAAATCGCGCTCGCCCACGCGAATAGATTCGACTTCGATCACCCGGATGCTATTGACATGCCCATGTTTGCAGCTGTACGTAGTTTCGAGCGTTTGGCCAGCTGGCTAGTGTTGATCTCGCTTCCAGTGCATTGCAGATCTAAAGGCGTGCAGGCAGACAAATATACCAGTATACTCTTTTGCTGAACATCAACGACTAGACGAGACAAAATATCTGTATGGCGCTGCTGTAATCATTGGTATGATGCGTTCTGTAGCTGTTCATTACATCATGCAGACCTTATGTGACTGCAGCTGAGGGTATCATGACCTTGCACGACCCGAAGTTGCGGGCTCTATACGATCTCAAAGTGAGATTTACGTGCAAGTCTACATGTCGTATCAATGATTCCTATGTCCCCTAGGTGTTTGTTCAATGCGACTCGGATCTAATGCTTGCACGGCGTATTCAACGAGATGTCAAAGAACGAGGCCGAAATGTAGAAGGCATACTGGAACAGTTCGCTTCTGATGGCCTATACCATTGAACATCTGCTGACCCCGAACAGGTATCTTCGTTTTGTCAAGCCTGCCTTTGACAACTTCGTCCTCCCAACCTCCCGCTATGCAGATATCGTGAGTCGCTTTGATCTTTTACATGGCCCCTCTCCAGGTTCTATTCTTCCAGGTTGTTCCCGGTTCAAACAATTCCGTCGCAATCGATCTCATTTCTACCCATGTCAGGCGTCAGATGAACGAACGAGCCCGACATTTCCGAAAGAACATGGCATGCCCCAACATCGACAACGGTCTCAATCCCAACGGCAACCATGATCATTTGAACTTGATCATTTTGCCACAGACGGCCCAGTTGAAGGTCGGTCCAGGATATCTTGTATGATAGCTCTGCAAACGCCGTCCCAGGGAATCTACACCAACTTACGGGACAAGACAACTCCCCGACAAGACTTCATATTTTTCGTTGATAGACTCGCAACTTTTTTAGTGGAGAAGGCGATGGAGCTTCTCCCGTATAAAGGGAAGGACATCATCACCCCAACGGAAACGGAAATGACCGGTAAGGAGCTCGATGTCAAGGTATGCCTATGCTATCATTTCCGATCTCGAAACCCATTCCGCGCTCTAGAACATTTGTGGTGTGTCTGTTCTCCGATCGTACGTTGATGTGCGTTTTCACGAACCCGACTCACGTTCACTTTTTCAGAGGCGGACCACTTGAAAAGGGTCTCGAACGAGTGTTGAGCGACGTGACCATCGGTTCTTTGTTGGTACAGTCGGACGCGAGAACAGGAGAGCCCCTCCTCTTACACGTTATGCTTCCCAATTGTATTCGTTATCGACATCTCGCGGTTGACACCTGGGTGTTCTTATTGGACGCGCAGGTGACTCGTCTTGGTTTGTTCTCTCGTGCTTGACATTGATTGATGGGACGTCAGATTGGTACGGGTGCATCTGCATTCATGGCCATCCGCACGCTCTTGGACCACGGCGTCCAACAGGATCATATCATCTTTGTCACGTTTTTGGTGGCCCGTAACGGAGGTTTATCAGTGCTCCACAAGGCTTTCCCAAAGGTTAGGATAGTCACAGGAGCTATTGACGAAGGTCTTCGAGAAGCCTGGCTTGAACACTATCATTCTGAGGGTGAAGGGCACCATTTTGGAGATGGAAGAAAAGTCTGGATCATGGAACCCGGTATGGGACATATTGGTACGTCCCTCACCTCCACCTCATCTTTTTTTCTATACCTGATTTGGAGTATTAGGGGACCGTTATTATTTATCTTAGTGCTTACAATCTGTAATATTGGACATTCAGTGACCAAACAGACACGTTTCGTAGTATGGTGGTGAAAGAAAGTGACTGAAAAGGGAATGGGAGAATATACAGTGCGAAGATAGTATGATGGATACAGGCACGTTCATGCAATGTTGTCCATTAAGATGATGGGCCGTAGTAATGTATGTCGTCATGTGCCAACGCCGACAGCGCAGGTGGTAATCTCACTTGGTTGGCCTGGTATCATGTCTTGTCAATCCCAAATCTGCCATATCAGTCCAATCGAAAATACCTGGATAATACCAGAATGACACTGCGATGATCACGTATAGTGCTGTTCTCGATGAGGGCTGCATCATTTGTCAGGGCACTGGGAGACTCACAAATTAGAATTGCACCGTCAAGCCAGTTAGATTTCCCATCAGCGACAACGTGACTCATTGTTTGTACTATAGCACAATGTCAGCATGTGGTGCCATACTACAGAGCTCACTTGCCTGAGATGTAGAGGACCTAATGGATGCGGTAAGCCTAGAGTTTGTCTGGATGGAATTAACTCACGACGGACTCGAATGGGTCAAAAAGTAGTGCTAGTGGCTTGTTTATTCCCCATCCGAGGGTTACCATAAAACTTAATCATTGCATCGTAAAGTTGAAGAAGAATCGAGCATCGACTGACTCACGGAATGATGAGTAGTGTGATTTGCTTGATTGGAAGAGTCAGGCTCAAAGGAAGATTGTTTCGGAGAAAACCGTACTATTGCAGATCCGACGGCAACACTGACACTTAGTCCAAGCTGATCTTTCACGGAGACATTCATTGCAGTGACACACTCTGTTTCCGGTATGATCGAAAACTGTCCGGCGCCGGATAGATCATGACTTGCGTACCTGCAATAGAACTGACTGCTGGGAGCAAAATCAAGCCGACCCATTGCTTGCTGATTGATGCACTGATTGCATCCATGCTTTCTACAAGCTCTTCTGCGTTGAATGAAGCCAGCTAAAACGTACTTCAGCCATCAGCATTTTGAACTGGATAAGACTCACAATGGTCACTCCGGTCAGCAGAAATAAAGTCAGGGGTAGACTCAATCTCGGCTCTTTGAAAGATCCGACTGAGAGGGTGGACCCTTGGTCATGTGGTGGGGGGGCGGGGGCGCCCGTGGGCTCGGGAATGCTGCGATAATCGTCCTCAATGGTAGCTGATACATCATCTATGGACTGCCCTCGAAACTGTGGCAGAGAAGGCTTAGAGCTCCCAGAGGAGCTTCCACTTCCGCAATCCTTTAATACTTGTGTGACCAAACGGATGGTTGGATGCGAATCGATGGTCTTTTCGGCATTAACAGGCACGTTGAACGGAGTTGCCAACGTGGTCTCGGAAGGCGAGCGGAAGCTGAGTTGTTCACCTGACTTCTGGGGAAGTGTGTCATTCCTTGACTCCGTGTTCATGGAAGACTTCCAATGCAGGGACTCAGAGTCCGATTGAGACGTCCTCAAAGTCTCCCCGCTGAATATCCGCCGCTGTGAGATAAAACGGGAGTTGATTGGGATTTTCACAGATAGCTTGTTGCTCTTTTCCTTCGTATCTTTGTAGAGGTGTCGATGTGACCAAAACTGAAAGAGGAGGTAAAAAATATAAACTGTTTTAGTGATTAAGTCAATGAAGTTCGTAACAGGCTTGTACTACTCACTGAAGAGAAGAACGATGGACACCTGTCGACAAATCGTAAGATATGTCAAACAGCGAACTTAGTGAGACACTCACGCCGTGGCTCATCCTTAATATATCTTTTCTTTGCTCCACAGAGCTTGATCCACTTGCCCCGCTGAGCGCAAAATGATATACCGCCGGCAGGAGTAGTGCGCCAACACTGATGCTCAGCAACGAGGAATGAACCTGAGTTGCAGCTGCTTCGGTGTTCAGTGATGGTTGCAGTAGTTCTGATAAGTCGACGTACTCTGATCAAGTCCCTGTTCCGAAAATCGCAGCCCACCGGCGAAAAAACACATTCCGAGGATCAGCACTAATGAGAAATAAGAAAACCCGAACTAGCACAGCGGGAGGAAACTTACAGAGCTTGCTCAACATTGAGCCAATCACTGCCCTCCCAGAATGAGCAATGGCCTATTACGATAGAAAAAAGGACAAACACGAGGACTGGACGACGCGAAGCTCGCATTTTCGCAATGCAGCTATCTATAGGTCAGTCAATTCAGTGATTTGATCGGTGACCTAGAATAAATTTATACTGACCGCGATAACTAGCTCAACACTAAAAGGTGATCATTAGTCAACGCATCGGGTAAATCAGGTTCCATACGTATTGCTCTGAAAGTTCAACGGATAGCAGGTTAGCATTGACTCAAATGGAAAGTATTCTGCTCACCATGCTCGCATTAAGAAGCCCGGTTTTTGTTCCGCCAAACCTGATAGCCAACTCTCTGGTGCAGAGATCATGAAGCTATTTTGAGATCAATGATACGAAGAAGAGCCTCACTAGAAGAATACCAATACCTTCACAAGTGGGATCATTGAGAGAATACAAACTAAAAGCTCATGAACACGCGTCTTTCCATGCTAAAGAACATCGCTCACAAACAAACACGAGTTTGTGATCTTTTCCTAGAACTGAACTGAGTACCCACTGCATTCGCTCAGCTTCGCCCGTCTAGTGTCGACGGACGGACTTACTGAGACAGGTATAAGCAACAGTAAGACATTCAACCCTACGCAGACGGGAATGTCAGAATAAATCCTCAGAAGATCAACTTCAATCTTACAAGAGCAGAACAGTGCAACTCTCCAGCCCTCCCACATTTGCATGGCAGGCTTCTTGCCTTTGCCTGTGACATTTTCAAAACCGGTTTCCTGCTCGCGTGCCGAGATATCTGGTAGCGAAGGGTGAACCCATCTGAACGGGGACTCTCTATACTCGCCGCGAGAACCGCGGTTAGGGTGGGGAGGAACCAAGTTTGTGGTGGAGGAACATGACATTGCCGAAAGCCGGAAGTCTGAACGGCATGGTGAGTTGGCTGAGCTCATGGCCTTGGAGACACCAGGCTGTTGGGATGAGCTGTATTGGGTAGCTGCATCGTCGTATGATTGGAGAACGTCTAGCGTAGCAGATTCAGGGGAACCCGAACGAGATGGAATCTGCGTTGCTGCCATCGGACCCGGAGGAAGAAAACTGCACCAGACCGTCCGAAAGAAAATAAAAGGCCGAAAAGGAGTGTCGGGGACGGCGGGCAGGAAATAAAAAGACTATCGTGAATATATTATTCCACTCCTCCGCTTAGCAGAACGTTCGTAAAAGTATGCCTAATATGGTAATCTACCATTCGGAGTGATGCCGAAGGAACGGCATCAAGACTACCGCTCCCACACGTATCAGCATGGATAAAAAACGAATAAAACCAAGCGAATTGCATGAAAATAAATGTCGTGAAAAAGGCCAAGTATGTCAGTGATTCCAAAATTTGTGTAGGTTGCACTCTGCCATCTGTCACAAATGTCACTCGTGACAGGACACATTCCGAGTCACGCTTCAACCCGGCTTGTACCCACTGACTTCAATCATGCTCAACACCGCCCTCCGCGCCATTCGTCCGGTGGCTCTTTCCGTTTCCCGTCCAGCCAAGTCCACCGTGCTTCGTGCGCTCTCTACCACTACAATATGCCGTTCAGGTGCTCCTCCCCCCCAACTTTTCGGTCCAGGTGGAAAAACGGGTGAAATCGCCACGGATGAACAACAGGCGACAGGTCTCGAACGTTTCCAGCTCCTCGGTGAGATGGAAGGCCATGAATCCTTTGATTTGCAACCCCTCGACTCGAGTCGCATAGGCACCCTCCAAGATCCCATCAAAGTCTACTCTTTGGTAAGCCCGACTGTAGCTGAATCCCCATTGTTTATTCAGTGCCTGTCACGTTCTACAGGATACTGAACGCATTGTTGGTTGTACTGGTTCACCGGCTGACTCGCACGAACTTCATTGGTTCACTCTTCGCCAGAACAAAAACCGTCGTTGCCCCGAATGTGGTTCAGGTAAGGGCTCGTACTCCGCGTCATTGTATTGCTCACTCGCTGATAGTGTACAAACTCGACTATCATGGTCCCGAGCACCACGACGTGCACCACCACTGACGTAAAAGAGACACATGATCTTTCTGCTTAGAGTCCTTCCGTAGTGGTCTATATTGCTGTCAAGTATCTGCAAAGCCAGTTTCCTTGCAAGCTCGATAAGAGTGGTCATCGCTCGAAAGAACTTTACGCAGATCATTGTTCGTGAAACATTGGATAGCGGTGATCACTCTCACGCTGCTTCTGAGCTCACGATGATCCAATACTGCAAACGAAAATGTTAAACGCTCCCAGAGCCTAATGTGCAGCACACCCTTGATAAGTGAATCTGATGCTGCCAAGGGCGAGGGTTACTTGTATTTCACTGCTAGCTAGGATAGTTGCTCTGATGCATCATCAAGATTTTCAACATGTGTGGAACAGCCCGGATTGAGGGTTACCTTGTAGTGTCTGGCTGCGAGTGCCAACTCAGGGCCTGTTTGATCACAAAGATCAATACTGGCTAGATCGAGATCAAACGTATTGATTCTCCGAGTGGTTCTCACTCCATGCATCAGGGCAAAGGGCCACCGTTGGCAGAATGAAGTCGGAGGTAACGTTGAAGGGATGACGCTCCCTTTGGGGCTCTTGTTCTGGTCTATATCCTTGTTCTTGTTCTTTTACTACCAATGAGAGCCGGACATGATCTCCGACGAACAGTTCTGTCCAATCCGCGTTGTGTTCCTGCTCCACTCCAATTCACTTCCTTGATCGCTTGATTGCCGTCTCCGCCGCAGCTTCACGGTTCGTAAAATCTTGGCAACGACCCGCCACTGAGCAAACTACGCACGCTGTTCGTGTAGGTTCCTTCCCCCTCGGAGCATGTTTCTGCCCGTGCCTATCATCGATTCATCTCCTCTACTGCGCCGCTGTTTCGTGTGTGAAGTGCCCATTTTACGCAGAATCAGCCGGCTGCCTCCTGGCCCCGCAAACGGTGCGTGGCGACGTGTCCCCGTTCCCCGAACGTTGAACACTTTGAACTTGATGGACTATTGTGCTCATTTTGGGCCGGCACCCGTTGGGGCCGCTTTGTGCCAAAGTCCTCGGACAGACACTCCTCGCTCGCACGGCTGTCGTCCAAACGGTGGGTTATCCGTCCGGTTCTGCCACCGGCCACTTTCGTCTTAATTAGGTGTTGACGAATACGGATGGTTCTGAATCTTTCTTGCGGTTATCTCGGTCTCTTACACAATTTTTTTTGAACTGGGGTTCATTTGTTCATTGGGGGTGGACGGATGGACACTTCCTCGCCCTTGCTTGCCGCAGACAACCTGACTAGGCCATATTATATGACACCGCCACCAAGCTGTGTCACAATGACTAGGCGTGGCCCCGTCGCGAACATTCGGGATGACTCGAGCCAGTCGACATCACCGTGAATCCGTTACTATTGCTACTTATCAGATCTAGTTAATACAGAAATAAGCGCTACTCAGGCACTATCGAGCGAAGGACTACGAAAAGAGTCAGAAAACTATCTGTAGTTTATCTTGGGTATTGTCAAGGGTATATATCACTTCGTCCCGCGGTAATGTTGACATAACAAGAATTGAAAACCTTTAAATGCAATATGGAGATGGGATGAGACATGATTTCGTGGTGGATATCAGTTGGTGATTGGCCATTCCGCGCGTGGCGATCGATCGGCACGCCACCATGAAGGCGAGCCCGATCACTGAAGCAAAAGGTCCTTATGACGTTTCCTGCTCCTTTCGTGTCGTTTACAGTCACTGTTGTTGAAGAACCGCTGAGTGCATCCAGAAATGCTGCATGAATAGGGACGGAGTCCGGTGTGTGACTGCTGATGACCTAGGATGAGGCGCCATTGAGCTGGAAGGTAAGGAGCACATAACACAGCAGCTTACGTTTGAGGGAGAAGAGCGCAGTAAATGTCTGACTGCAGTCAGGACACATGAATTGCGCGGGGTGGCGACGACGGCGACCATTAGCTTCGATCATGGCCTTGCTTGCGACGGGTCCGGGACGAGAAGGTGTGGACTTTACGCGGACACGTTGCGGACCGGAGCCGGGTGATATGGCAGGCAGGGTAGCGAAACTATCGTTGGGAATGAGAGAAGCGTGCGAGATGAGAGATTCGCTGCTTTGATGATGCAACCTGCCAGAAGTCCAGGGATAGTGACTGTCGGCAGTGTCAGGTGAAGGAGAGAGAGGTGATTCGGAGTCTGAGAAAGAAAATGGATCATAAAATGACGAGGGGGAGAGTGAGCTGCCAAAGGAGGGGGTGGGAGATGGGACGGGACTGCCAATACAAGTGGGGGAGAGACCCGGATCGGCGGAGGTGTTTGGATCCTGTACGATGGTAGAGTATGGGAGAGAATAGGATTGTGGGCCCGTAAAGAACTGCTGGGGCGTTGACAAATGAGAAAACTCTGAGAGGTCTTCTAACTCTAATGTGGCGTTAAAGCCGACTGCGACACGTATGAGAAAGTGTGGCGGGATCAGCACATGAACGCAGCTCACAGTCAGATTGTAGGCCTTGGGAGCAAGGATAGGTGACAGGGTCTTGAGGATAGAGGTTCATATCTACAGTGAACATGTCAGGTCCACCGCGACCCTCGAAACTGTAGAGGGAGATGAGACGGTGGGACGGGTCAGCACAGCAAGTGGACGAACAGGGTGGAAGAGTCATCTGTGCCATGGATGCGGATAGAGGGGACGGCAGAGGGGGAGGGCAGGGGATTCATGGAGAGGGAGCAGGAGGAGGGAGGGGATATGAGTATGCTATGACGGGTGATCGGGAAGTTATATAGGGGGCGCCGAGAATTTAAAGGGCGAGCGTGGTAATAGCGTCAAGCCATGGATCTGGTCACCTACAAACGCCCATAATACGACATCGCGGTAAGACTGCGTTCTATCGAACATACTGAAGAAGAAGAACAGCCTTTTCGTTGTTCTAAGCAGAAAGACTGGCACTGGCAGTGTTACCCTGCACCGCCGCATATCATGTGACCATTCTCGTGGGTACACACACCTCCGACAACCCAGGACTCGTTGGGGCGCTCGCTTCACAATATCAACAATTGCGTCCGCCGCAAGTGTACAACGTGTATGTGTCTCGACTCCAGCCAACGGTCGATGTATATTAATGTATAATCACGTACAGACACTACCATTTTTGCTACGCTGTGCACGCGACGGCGGGAATGTTGGCAGGTGGCTGTAACCCTACGAAGACACACGAAGCAGCCTGCCAATAGCCAAGGCACACGCCACCTGGTGGATTGTATCCGTTCTCGTTCCATTCGTCACCTATGACGCCCCTGCACAAAACAGAACGTAAATGAGAAAACACACTCACTCGTCCTCATCGCTTCCATATCCTCCTAGACCCAGTTCCGTGGTCACCGGTTTGGTCACCATTTCTTCCCTCCGTGCAGTCCCATTCCGATTCCGTATCTCCGCAAAGTATTTGAGCCCCTCGAGTGTATCAGCACTCAACAGCCCTATTGGTTTGCACGCCTCTTCGTTCGGCGGCGTTAGTGGCGTGTCTTCTATCCTCCTTCGTTTCAGCTCGCGCCAATCATTGGCATCGGCCTCATAGTCCTCCCCCTCCACTAACCGGCCCTCCTCGTCCAGCAGATCACCTTCCTCCAGGGCGCGCACTGCCCGCATTGCTTCAACAATTCGGGGATCCATGCGGGCTTTGATAGCCTCTTGACCAACTTCTTCCAGCCGGTGCTTTTCAGCCACCTTTTGCACGGGGTTAGGATCTTCAGTCGCCCACCGGACATTGAGAATTTCGTCATTGTCTAGTGATTGACACGCCATCGCTTCTTTCGCGAACTGTGCGCTGAGTTCTGATACATATGTCACAAACGCAACACTTCGATACTGTAGTACCCGAACTAGTCATAATCAGCGGCCGACCATTATGCGTGTCAGAAAGAAAGAAAGAAAACATACTTCGTTCAATTTCTCCCCACTCTTTGAAGTGACGGATGACGATCTCCTCCGTTTCGGGTCCAGGCCCGGTTTCCTTAATACGGCCCACGTATAATGTGCGGTTCTGGCGATTAAAGCTACCCACACCGCCCATGTCATCTCTGTAATCAGCAAACTTGTCTCTCGCAAAACAGTCTTTAGAACTGTCTGGTAGTGGGTTATCGACATCGGGGAGAACGTGCAGGTAGTTGCATTCCCAACCGTAGGGACAACATCCGCGTGCAAAAAAGAGACAACAATATCGAATGCCAGTTTGGTTGGCACGGGTGAGACCGCTGTCTTTCTTGACGTTACATCGCGTTTGTGACTTGACTTTACTGAGGCGTCGTTGGTATCGGAGACGGCAAGACTGTCAGGACCGCTCACTTTGAGTAGTTGTCCTCGCGATCACCACCAGCCCATTTGTTGTACCAGATGTCTGTTGTACCTCGTTAGACGGCATACGACACGGGATATGCTGAAAGGATTGACTGTACTCCTTGCCCGTCTGCACGGTCTCTTTCTTCTCGACGTCGCCTGGTTTGACCTGTTTCCTGGCCGGTCTCAACTTCTTTGCTGGCTTTAACTTTGCTTGGGTGATAGCCTGTTCGGGTTCGTCGGTGCTCATCGTCGTCGTCAATATCGTCAAGTCGATTTTTTGTATGCGGTGTCCCAACCTTCTTGATCACGTGATGTCATGCGGGTCAATGACGGGCCGAGGGCACAAACCCCCACTCGGTCGTTCATCATGTCTGCCGTGCTGGCGTCCACCACACCGACGACCATTCTACCCGCAGAGGTCTCCATCGGTCATGTGTACGTTCACGAAAATCTCTATCATTGAACTCTACCTCAGACCCACATTCCAGCCAGCTACGCGATCTCATCATTTGTCCTCAGCAGCCAGGTCTCGTCAACTACGTACAGCGCCGCTCCATCGTAGAGCACGATTTATATAGTCCAGACATCGTGTGTAACCCATACATCATCCTCGCGCATCGTCTCACCCGCGACCCTCTAGCCCGTCCGGAGCATCGCAAACCTCCCTTTCAACCCAAACACCCTCTCCTCCATTCCACTTCCCGGCTCAGACACCTTCCTCCTTGCAGCCGGTGGCCAGGATGCAGAAATACATCTGTCCCTTCACCAGCCTTCTTCACGGTTTCAAAACAGAGACGATCCTTCCCTGTCACACGGCAGAAATCCAATCTGGCAGTACTTTAGGAAACTCCATGGTTCCATCAACAACTCTGTCATACTAACTTCACTGAGTCTGACGAGATCTGCTCAGAGCAGCGTCGAGCCCCGCCTTGTCGTTAGCAACAACGATTGTACGGTGCGCTTCTACGACATCAGTGTCCGCTGCGGTTCACCCCCAGAGGATCTCCGCCAATCCGGGAACCTAAAGCTTGACGAACCTATTAATCATTGTACGTGTCTTGTATTCCCTTCTCGTCTTCATGCAGTGGCCTCATCTGCTCCCAGCCTCCATATCCCCAGACGGGAGAACACTCCTATCCGTCGGGGACTCACCCCGGATTTACCTGCATCACCTCACCGGCGGTTCTTCTGTCACATTTACTCCTATTGTTACCCTCAACGTCCCCCCTCCAGACACAAGACTCTACTCGTCCTCGCTTTCCGCGTCTTTCTCCACTGCGTTTTCACACGATGGTATGAGGTTCGCAGTCGCTTCCCAAGAAGGCGTTGTCGCCGTCTGGGACGTGCGTAGTACAAAACCGCTCAAGGTCATTCAGACAGACAAAACTAGGTTCCCAGCCGGGCATTTCGAAAGTGGGAGAGGAAGTAGTATGCTCAGCGATGATCCATGGGATTGGACGAGGGGTCATTCAAAAGCCCCCGGCTGGGGCGTCCGGAATGTCAAGTTTGGTGCTGGTGGTGCACGTGGTCTCCCTGGACATGAGGTTATGACGTTCGCAGAGGTCAGACTTGCCTTGCGATGAAACATACGCATCATTGCTCACCTTGCTCCTAGCATACAAATCTCCTTCACGTGATTGATGCTCGCACTTTCGAGGCAGAGGACATTATTCGCATTCCCATCGTGGAGCGAGAGGCCCCACGTCTGACACTGTCCTGTCCTACTTCAGCGTCCGATACGACGCACCCTATGCCACCCGCTAGGCAAAGCATGCGATCACCACGTGCAATTCGGACCATGGATGAAAGTTTGTACGTCAACTCATTGCCCAGCAGTGGATTTCTGTCCACACGAAGACATCCACATCGGATCTTGCGGCGACGGGATGGCGAGGACGGCGAGCACTATAACTACAGTGACATGCTTGGCTTACCCCTTGGGGAAAGCGCGATACAGGAGAATATTCGAGAGGCTTTCTCTCGTCGAGCAGTTCGTGCCTACCTTGCGCATCGAGCAGAAGTGTATTCACAGCCCACCACGCGAGGCACTGCTAGTCCACATTTCTACGGCAACTATGACGTCGATGTCGGTGCAAGGGAAGCAGTAGACAGCATGGATGTGGACGAGCCAGAAACAGATTGTATATCGCGTGCACCATCCCGCTCGTCTTCTCCTCCGCCCTCCATCCACCTTCCACCGCAGTCGTCCCCCGCTCCATCTCGGAGCACTGCCTTCGGACGATATGCGAGTACCCGATATTCGCCTCATTCCGGCCGCCGCACGACCACGCGCCCTGGTTCTGTGGCGGCACAGACAGCAAACCCGGATTTAGATATCGCGGGAACCTGCTTCGATCCTCGGGGTGGGATGATATATGTCGCTACCACGGACAGCGTTTCCGAGTGGGCTGTCAGAGGCGGAGACAAGCGATGGTGGGGTCGCGACGCATGGGCTTGAAGTACGGCCCTATCACCGATGATTTAGTTCACACACACATATTATTGTAAGTCCTGATATGATAACCATTCAGTTCCTGCGCGGTGTATCGCATCCTTGTACCACTACATATGGCATGTTTGTAGCTGACATCACTATCCTATCGCTGTCCACTCGGTGTTGTATCTGTACTATGCATGCAAAATGTTGGCGTTCGAATAAAGCTCAGTTGCATATGAATATACCATAATAATACCATACCAATACCATTCTCTGGACTGGACTGGAATGTAAGAATAAGCAGTGCTGGTCCATGTTCGCGAGTGTCTGCCGTCGTGCTGCGCTCTCGAAGGCCCCCTTTCCGAGACAATCCCCGCTGTATCTTCACCGCTTCCATCCCTGCCCTCGTACGACACCGCTCTCGTTCCCTTTCTCCACTTCTCTCCCCCTCCGCAACCAACATGCCCCCGAACGCGTGACGGCCAAAGAGCAGCGTCGCAAGGACTGGATGGTCGTACGCAAGCTCATTGGCAACGTCTGGCCAAAACACGACTGGAATACTCGCTTTCGGGTCGTCTTTGGGTTCGCCCTCCTCATCGGTGGAAAGGTTCCTTTCCCCCTGCACCTACGCCGCTGGCATTCACCACCCATCTTAAGGTACTAAACGTGCAAGTCCCTCAATTCTTCAAAGATGTCATCGATGCTCTCAATCTCGACGTCTCATCTACTTCAACCGTCTGGGTTGTCGCAGGCTCGCTCATCCTTGGCTGTGCGTAGCCACTTTCTTCTTCACATAACCCCAATTCCCTCACACAACCCAGATGGTGCCGCTCGCGTCGGAGCGACTGTATTCGGAGAGCTTTTAAATGCGGTGTTTGCAAACATCGGGCAGCGTGCCATACGCAAGGTTTCCCTCGAAACTTTTGAGCACTTGCTCAATCTCAACCTCAAGTTCCATCTCTCCCGACAAACAGGCGGACTCACCCGTGCGATTGATCGTGGTACAAAGTTTGTTTTTCTCTCCCAGTATAAACTTTCTGGTCTGACAGATCGGCAGGGGCATCACATTCATGCTGCAAGCTATCTTATTTCGCATTGTCCCAACTGCCTTGGAGATATCCATGGTTTGCGGCATCCTCGTAGGTGCAAGCCTGCTTTCTATCTGCATCTTATGGATTGCTCTCTAGACGTATAAATTTGGCTGGGACTTTGCCGCGGTAACGGCGACTACTTTGGCCGCATATACTTGGTTTACCGTTCGAACTACCTATTGGCGGTCAGCGCAAAGGTTGTGTGTGTTCTTGCCAACACTGACACGACTTGTAGAACACAATTTCGACGTAATGCGAACAAGGCTGACAATATGGCTGCTTCATCTGCTGTCGACACCCTCATAAATTATGAGGCAGTCAAGGTCTGTTCCTCGCTTCATTTCCTTTTAGGCTCTTTATGATATGTTTCTGCAGCATTTCAACAACGAGAAATTCGAGATCGCGCAATATGACACCCATCTAAGGCAATATGAGAAATCATCTGTCTTGATCACCACCTCCTTGGCATACCTCAATTCGGGTCAAAACGTAATATTTTCCACAGCATTGACAACTACCATGTTTTTGGCTGCACAGGGTGTGCTGAATGGTAAGAATGCCGGTCAGGTTGCTTCACTCGTCTTACGCAACAGCATCAGGAACCATGACTGTTGGTGATCTCGTTATGGTCAATCAGTTGGTATTCCAATTATCGCTTCCCCTCAACTTCTTGGGCAGTATATACCGTGAGCTCAGACAGAATTTGCTGGACATGGAAGTATTATTCACTCTTCAAGCCGAGAATGCACCGGTAAAGGTAGGCATTCCGATGGTATTCTGGATCTGGGTTTTATCGCCACGTAGGACAAGCCTGAAGCACGGTCGCTATCATTGAAGGGCGGTTCTATTCGCTTTGAAAACGTCAACTTTAGTTACCACCCTGACCGTCCTATTTTTCGCGATCTTTCTTTCACTGTCCCAGCGGGCAAGAAGGTGGCCATTGTAGGGCCCTCGGGTTGTGGAAAATCCACCGTGTTTCGCCTTCTATTCAGATTCTACGATCCTTCCTCTGGCCGTATTCTCATTGACGACCAAGACATCCAGGACGTGAAGGTTGAAAGCCTCCGTAGAGCAGTAGGTGTTGTTCCACAGGACACACCTCTCTTTCATTCCGACATCATGCACAATGTACGTTATGGACGCCTGGATGCAACAGACGAGGAAGTGAAGGCAGCGGCTGGCACGGCAAGCGTTCATAATACCATCATGAGTCTACCGGACGGGTATCAGACAACCGTTGGTGAGCGGGGGCTCATGATCTCGGGAGGCGAGAAACAACGACTGGCAATTGCACGTGTATTGTTGAAGGATCCCCCGATATTGTTTTTCGACGAGGCTGTAAGTCTTTTTAATTTTATTTCTCGTGGTTGTTGTGCTGACCCGTGTCCCCATAGACGTCCGCCCTAGATGTCAACACCGAGGCAGAGATCATGAAGAGCATCAATAGTACCCTGTTACATAGTGGCAGGACAAGCATATTCATCGCGCATAGACTACGCACTGTAGTTGAAGCAGGCAAGTCTTTGAGTGTGGTTTGTTTTCTACAGATCCCTGAAAAACGCGACCTTGATACTACCCAGATCTGATCATCGTTCTCAAGGAAGGCCAAGTTGTAGAAGAGGGTACACACGAGGAACTGTTGCGTCTAAGGGGGCTGTACCATGACATGTGGATTCAACAATCGTCAGCAGACAGTGTCCTGGAGAGCATTGGTCAGCAGTCCTGACGAAGACAAGGATCATCAGTCACCGGTCATCTGCTACTCACGTTGTCTTTATTTAAGCTGAATGGGGCTATTGATATACATAACTTGGTGCTGTGAGCCATGGCCTCTATCATCAGCAGCACTGGTTGGTTGAATCACACTGCATTCTTCGTCCGACCCTCCGAGGTGGACAAATCCGGTGGGCAATATTAATCATCAAAGTAGACTAAGGCGGTATACATCACAAGCTTGATTGGGCACAATGTACTTCATTCTATGCGCCCGCGCAACCAGCTCAGTAGGCCCTTGGTCCCTTCACGTTCCCATATTCTCCTTTGAGGAATTCGGAAGCTGTTTGCGATGAAAAATGGAAGCAATCAGTCGAGATTCGTGCATTCGACGACCGACAAGGGGACACTCACACATTCCCGTCCACTAAAAAGACATCCAAGGGCAACAATCCGAGTTCCGGCAGTAGTCTGGCGATTTCATTGTCCCTCAAGTCCAGCTCCTCGAGCTTCCAATCAGGGACAGAACGGTGACCCTTGAAGATCTCAGCCAGCTGCTGAAAGCCGTCCAGCGTCGTGATGTGGTTCCCCCGGAGTCGGAGCTGCCTCAGTCCCGTATGACTAGCGTCCGATGCCATGATGAGGCTCATCAACACGTCTTTTTCCAGCGCAGCAGACGTCAGCGCGTTGTACGACACGTCCAGCGTCTTCAAGTTGGGAAACAGCCTCGTGAGCAACGGTAAAAGCGGCTCGCTCGATTTGACGGGGGTCGCCTCACCCTCTACTTGGCGCGTTACTGTGACGCTGTCGGCGAAACCGCAGCCATCCACGACGAGTTCTTCCAGCGTCGGTATCAGTGCAGCATCCATTCCGGGTTCGCGACTAGGTAACGAGACGGAGAGGTCGAGTTTCCTATTGCTGAGTATGAGGATCTTGAGAGCCCGGGAAAACGACTGTGAAGATATTGCTGCGATAGGAATACTCGGAGTGGGCAAAGCGATGTCAGATTTTCCTGGGGTGCCGAGCGCGGTCAAAGCGGATGTGGCAAGGGAAAAAGATCTTGCATGCGATTTCGCTAGGGGCGCAGAGGCTGGGAGAGTAAGCGTTTGGGTTGCTGCATGGTAATACTGAGGATTGCTCAAGTTGAATGTCGACGACGAAGCACCCTGAGGCGGTGGCGAGCTTGGATGCCCAATACCGGGCAACGAGCTTCGTTTCTCCTCGGACGATGTACCACTCATTGTCGCCGCTGGGGATTCGTTTGCTATCGCTGCAACCGCTCTTGCGCGCCGTCGACCACCCTCGGTCAGCAAGCCCCGTTCGGCCTCAACCTCCCATGGCTCCTTGACTGGCTCTTTGCGCGAGGAACGATCTGGAACATCTGTTTTTACACCTACAGTACCAAGGGACCGTCCACTTTTGTGTCTTACCCTACGCTCCGCTTCGATCTCCCAGGCTTCTTTCAAGACTTTCTTCCCCACAGTGATCCGAAGAGTGCCTTCCGGCGGTTCGTCAACTGTCATGTCGAAAGTAAGTGACTGTTTCAAACCAGCAAATGCCGATGCTACAGCTTCAGCAGTTGCACGCGTCTCTTCGATATCAAGGATACGTAACGAAGAGAAGAAAGTCCGAGTGTCATCCGTAAAGAGATTAGATGGGAAAGCATCGTCACCGATGTCTGCATTTGCGAGACGAAGTTCCTTCAACTGGCGGAGACCCGCGAGAGCTCGCATAAGCTCCAAAGAATTAGAGTTCCCAGACGCAATGGGATTCGAAGACAGGTCAACTTTGGATAATGCAGAGGGCAAATTCTTGTAGTCGATAGCAGAAGCTGCCAACTTGTTGAATGATACGTCTAGTGACAGAAGGCGTGGTAATGGTACATTGGCACGAGTGATCACTGGACCAAAGAAACCCCCAGAACTAAAAGCGTCTGTTCGAGACAGACGAGCAGAAGCCGAAAACGGTTCACCAAACGGGAGGGAGACGAGAGAGTTATGAGACAGATTTAAGGCGAAGAGGGAAGGAAGTGCGAAGACATTGATAGGAAGCGATGTTAAAGTGTTATGCGAAAGGTCAAGGCTCGTGAGGGCCGTCAAGTCCGCAAAAGTGTCCGGTAGAGTGCAAATCTTGTTTTGATGCAACTTTGGTGGTAGTTGTGAGTTTTTGAGAATGCTAATTCCAGGTAGAACACACATACATCGATCGACTTGAGTGAACCAAAGAGGGAAATCTCGTGCTGGATTTCGGTAATCTCATTGTTCCATGCTTTCAGAACTTGCAAGTCCTGTGCTTCGAACCACGCAGGGCCACCCCGTTGACAGGGTCGCTTGCCTGCATTGTCTAAGGAACCTATTGCAGGCTCCTGAGAGACTGACTTCAGCGCGTCGGGCTTTACACCCAAGTGGATCTCAAACAAGGCAGACGGCAAGCACGGTAATGAACGTGATGCAAGATTGATTGAACCTGCCGCAAATACCTTGTAAGGTAGGCATTCCGGGCCCAGGAGTGGATCAAAATCCATACCTGTACTACGAGCACGCTCGATGGCTTCTTTCACAGACCACCGTCCGAGATCAGCGTTTTCGTTCACCTCTTTCTCGGATGAACCGCGGGCGAAACCAGATTCCTCCAGGGAGTCGAAGCTATCGAAACCAGCACCACTGCTAACAACGGGTCTCGCAGCTGCCTTCTTCACCTCTGCACGCTTGAGCGCGATGGCTTCTTTAATGCTCAAAGGTACCTTTGGGGTCGGGACCTCTTCTTCTGGTGGAGGTCGACGAGTTAGTTTAGAAGGTGACTTTGGAACAGACTTTGTGCGAACGCGAGGCGTCGAGGGGGACGCTACTGCACTAGCAGATGGCTTGGAAGGGGAGGGTGCTCGAGAACGAGTGCTCGGGGGAACCAGTGTAGTTTTGATTGTGGGTCTAGAAGTACTTTGGGGCACACGAGACATGGTTTAGGAAATGAAACTCGTGTGTTGGTAACTAGAGAAAACGAGGAAAGACAAGATGACTACTACAGAACTGAATTGTAGTCACTGTAGGAGGCGGTCACGGAAACATTACGGAATAAATGGTCTTTTCCAGAGTTTACAAGCAAGGAGAGCGAATCTAACACGAAAAGAAAGAGCAGGCTAGTTGTCACCTGCAGACCCACCTCCTTGACTGTCCTCGTTCGCGTCGTCTTCTTCATACAAGTGCAGATTACTGACACTCTGCTCTGTCTGTCGAAGTTCTGCGTATACATCCTCTTCATCACGTCTGTATTTAGAGAGATCGAAATCATCTGACTCGTCTCCTTCATCTTGATCTTCGAACCATTCCGGGTTGTATTGGAACTTATCCCAGGTAAACTATGCTGTCGAAAGGGCGCGTAGAGGCACTCACCAAGTCTCTGCCGCTCATGCCAGCAATCTTGCCTGCTGCATGCTGCGCTTCCTTGGCTTTGCGCAACACTTCTGCCTCTGCCTCTTTCTTATCCAATCGCGTCTTCTTCCAAACAGCAAAAGTTTCAGGAGTCACTGGTGTAAGGTTGGCACCCAATTTGTGTCGCTAAAATATATAAGCACCTCGAGTCCCCTTGTGACATAAAGATTTACCTCTGTCTCCAAAAACTCCTCCAACGATATCACGTTGGCTTTTGCAGCCTCCTCCGCAGCCTTTCTCTCAGACTTTAGGACAAAACCGGGAGGCAGGGCATGCCGGTACTGACACTTTTCTCCACCGTTTGGACATTCCCAGAACCATCCAAACCTAAAAATGCCGAAATCAGGTCAGGGTAGATGCTGGGAGGGGACACACAAATACTTCTTCGTCTCTATGGCCTCGATGAAGTATTTGCAGACAATCTACATACATCGATGAGCAAGGCACACTTAGAGTCATTGTACGCACTTCTGTTGTAGTTCGCGGATTTCCATGCTTGGACAACACTACACTTCGCAATTTCGCCTCATCCCAGTTTTCCATCGTATCTGTCAATGAGTTTTATCTCAACACCAATCGGAAATAGGAGCTCAACGGACCCTTCATTTGCTCATCCCGACTGTCTTCGTAGAGGTTTTTCTTGTCCACCTTCCGGCCAATGTTAAGGTCGTGACTAAATTTGCATTTGCTTCCCTTATCACAGTTCCCAGCCTTGTAGAATGCACACAGAACGGTCTTGGGATCGACGCCAAAGGGTACTTTCTGTGCTTGCACAGGCTTAAACAGAGCAGCTTCCTCCTTCTTGTGTTTCTCTTCCTCCAACTTGGCCTTGGCACGTAATTCCTTTTCCTTTTCTTTCGCGAGGGTCTCCCTTGATTTCCCCGCCACGGCGGCCTGCGCCTGGATCTGTTTCACTTGTTTCTGTACTTTGGCCGATTTGTTTTTCTAGACACCATCGCCATCAACACCAATCATCCACGGAAGTGAAATCGCCTACATTCTTCAAGCCAAAAGTCTTTGCAAGAAACCTTGATCTATCAGTCTAAGAGATGGACTGGGAGTGATGGAATCACCTTGTCCTCCTTCACCTTGGAAGATGAAGGCGCATTTTGTTTCTTCGGGGGCATTCCGGGAACTACTAAGTTACTAGTTTTCTTAAACCCCCCAATCCAGTTTAGTGCAGGGCAGTGGTCGCAGATTGGGCGTGGGCAGTCTTTGTCATCACGGTCCGGTCCAAACATTCACCCATTAATCAATAATATCTCTTCCCGATGCAACCATCAGGCTTTAATCAGATTTCAGCGCACCGGAACAACAGCCTTGCAATGGAGCGAACCGCTTTAGACACTAACAATGTGCCGTGGATATATAAACCACACATCTTAGTGTCTTCTTTGTAGCACATATCAGACAGCACCGATTCCCTCATGACCTTACTCAACATGCTTTCATTCACATTCGTATTCACTGGGCATCTCGAAAATCGTCTCCCTTCCGTATCCGCGGGCTTATCGGTAACGTCGATGTGAATCCCCTACTATTCCCTCGTGCAATCTTTAATCCATCATTTCTCCAGTGTCTTCCTGATACTAACAAGCCAAGTTGGGCTGTACTTTCGGAAAACGCCCGTTCATGGTCGTGATTCTTGTTGGATCAAGGGGATCGTAAGTGCTTTTAGGAGGTGACAGTGTCCGGCATTGACGTGCTAGTATGCTCCTAGATCGTACTCATATGGTCAGTATTCGAGTGCAAGTTGTTCAAAGGATCGGTTAATGACAAAAAAAATAGGATGCTACAAGCTTTACAGGCGTAAGCAAGCCAAATGTCAGAAATTCCACATAACCTGTTTAATGATGATATACAAGCGCTTTATCGTTTCATATAACCGCCATTGCCCACAATAGCGATTCTGTATTGACTGCAGACCTTGCCTATCAGGGCATATTGTATGTGAATGAATTTTCAGGAACTGATGTATCTTTCTTAAATACTGTTTGTAGGGAATGGGCTGTGTGTATTGGAACAAATGTAAATAGGTAACCTCATAAGTCTAATACAGTGACTAATTTATAGGACTTAGACCATAACTGCATGCCTTACCCACGGATATCTTATCAGTCGCATTTACCTGTGTGAGTGTCCATAGTTTATTTTTTTTGATCTAGAAATTAACAATATTTGTAGTGGAAACTGGTGTATCTCGTGCAAGATTCTCAATAATCCTTGTATGTGTGCATCAATGAATAATAATATGTGTATATTACTTATCAATTCTAGTGCATTATTCTGATCTTTGAAGGATGTAAGAAATATACACAATATTCAGGGATCATACTCACATCCAATCAGCCCTTGGGATCCTCTCCATGCTATCTGTGTGAGTTGTTCACTAGCAAGTGCAGTCTACTCCCTATCTCACTCCATTTTTCCTAAGTATTATTTCCAATCTCAGGGGAGGGGAGATATTTGCTGTAAGTCTCACATATTATTATTAACTTGCTCTGTTTTTATACTCTATGGGCTCTGAAAGCACATAATGCCATTCTGGCTTGGACTTTCTATCCTTGCAGATATTTCAATTGCTGCATCCTTATGTTACATTCTCAGAAAAAATAGCACATTCTGTTCTATAAGGTTAGTTGAATTTTATATGTGAATCAATGTTTACTCAGTGATATATAGACTAAGCATGTTGGTTCAAAAACTAGTAAGATTTTCTATTCAGACTGGACTAATAACTAGGTATGTGTATTAATTTCAAAAAAAGGCTTTAATTGATATCAGTGCTAGTTTAGCTACTGGAATTACATTAGCCTTTGTAAGTATTTGCTTTGAGCTTCTCTATATTTTATATTTAAACTGACCCTGAAAAGTTCAAAGTAGCTCATTTTGATTCAGGACATCTACTGATGAGTTTTCCCTTTGGGGGAGGTAAGTACAGATTGCTGAAGATGTTTTCCATCAACTAAATCTTTAATAGTCTATGCAACATGTTTTATGGCCAGGTTAGTTACTTTTTTGTTGTAGAAAAGCTAATACATACTCTATGAAGCTTGATTGCCAGAGAGTCCTATTTTCATAACATTCAGTTGGATGAAGATAAGGAATTTTTTCCAATGACAATAGGAGGTATTTCATTTGCTACCAATGGAGACTTAGAGAGAGTATGTGCTTTAACATTGCTCATATTCAGAAATCTCATGTTTTTCAGAGTGAAAGCATTACCCTAGAAGTGCATTAAAGAATGTCATGTGTAAATCCATTTTTACAGCTGTCTAGTTATTCAGTAAATGTCTGTGTTAATACAGATTCTAAAATGCTTTCTGGATTCAAACTTTTGGTCACAGGTCAATGCCTCTGATAAGATAGAAAAGAATTTACATATGTTACAGTATCCAATAGGTGTATTAAGCTGGAAGTTCAACAATGACCATTCATGCAGCTTTACCTGTTCATGTCTTGTCCATAGTGACTGGTGTGCTTTCTCCAACAGCTATCTTGTTCTCATTCAGAGTGCTTTCATACACACCCTGTGCAGCCTGTGCAACTTACTTGCTTAGTTAGTTAACCTAGCAGCACCATGCAACTAAACCCCTGTTTGCTGGTTAGGTCAATCTCTGTCCTGTCCTAGACTCTTAAAGTTATTATCAACCCCTCTATGCTTGGATTTGTTTTCACTTTTGCCTTGTTGTCCACTCAAGAATTACACTTGACCAATGATTGTATGAGTATACATACATACTTAGTAAATGAATATTTGCCCTGTATGTATTACCCACCATGCTCATCCTATTAATGATCAGACATGCTACACTGGGGCAGTAATAGCACATTTAGGCAAGGATCTTATGTTACCTCTCCATCATAAGTCAGATCCAGCCCGAGGGCATGGGCAGCTGGTAAGAGTTGCACTCCCAATACCCAAGGTTGTACCTGAATAGGAGCCACTCAGTTCTCATAGCATTGGTTCCTTGAGTGTCACCAGGATATGGGACCTATGCCAATAGACCCTAAAGGCTCTAGCACCAAATCTATAAAATAAATAGATATGCTACTATTCCAAAACAAGATCAGTGTTGACAGGAGGAACACGCGTTGGAATTTAAGGTCTGTGGATACTCAACCCACCTGGCGGATCCCATACGCCAAGCTCTTTTTTTATCTCCCGAACATCTTGATCCCATCTCTCTTCCCAATAGACTGTCAGGAGGCACCGGGAACTTCCACCGCATCTGATTCCCCAGGGGACAAATTCATGCCATAGCCTGTTACGCTCTGCTTCTTTCATCTTGACAGAGGCACCAAGTGCCAACGCACCCATGGGAAACCCCAAATTAGCAAACTCGAATGCTTTGAGAGCGAGCTCTGGTAGAGCAGAGACGCGAAGAGCGAAGAGAGCGTGATAGAAATCATGAGTTTCACGATATCGCTGCATGACATAGGCAAGCTCTGGATCGTCAATATAATGGACCTGCTGGAAATATCAGAAAGCTTTTCGTAGCAACTTGCTCGGCAGAAAACGAACCGGCTCTCGGGAATCAGGGGTGACCTTGCATACCTCAAGCCATCTTGTATACTCTCGTCCAAACGTCCCGTCAGAAAGTGACTGTAGGCGTTCTAGGTCCAACGTATTTGTGCTTATACGAGGGCGATTTTTGAGGATTCGGCGCCCTTCTGGGGACTCGAGCATCATGTCGCGCAACTTTGGCAATGAAAAACCCGCTGTAGTTTCGCCAAGGGCAGCCACCATGTCTGGGGTTCACTCAACACACTAAAAACCCCCGATCCATAATTGAAGAAACTTACCGCCACGCCTCGGGTCCATGAATGCCATGAACGCTGAGCCTACAGTAAGGAATGCGTTCTCAAACGCGTTGAGGGGGATATGACCTGGGTAGTTGGATGAACGATGCAACATTGAAGTGGACTGGAATGCGCGAGACGTCAGCATGGTATAGCGAGTGGCATTTCCGGATATCGAGCGAGGACAGAGTGCAAACATGCCAGCTGATGCTTTGTCAAAACATTCACTTTGAGCTCGACCCTAATTTGGCACAACCAACCACACCTCTCTTCCCAAACGTTAATCAAGAATCGAGCAAATCATGGACAATCGGGGCACATCATGCTGGCTGTGTGATCAGTACGGTTAACCCGCATTGTCTAACAGCCACAAGGAGCCTTTGTGTGTGTAGAACTTCTGCAGCCGACTGTGGACGCCTTCATTCCACTCCTGCAGTGTCAAAGCGTCAGTTGGTGCCCTTCCATATAAACCCAATCCCAGCGCTCAACCCCCCCATCATTTCCGCTCATAACTACTGCCCTCCTCTGCCAATATGCGCACTGAATCCAAGCCTGCATCTCCCAACCTCCGCACCACCACCGAGCACTCTTCTGCACTGAGTACTGGTCAACCCGACACTCGTCGTTTTGCTTCCATATTTCCCGTGGACGTCCCAGAAGTTGATTTCATTGATGTCGTGCATAGAGGATGCGACGACGCTGCTGGCCTTTCCCAGTGGCAGCTTGTTGCTGTGCCAGATGACAGTACCTTTACTTCTCAAGCTCAAGTCGCATCAGCGGCAGTCGAGGAAGACAGCTCGGCTCAACAGATTGTTTCCTGTTATCGCGCTGTCCACAGAGGCGACCGCACGCTGGAGTGCCCCTGGACGGAAATTAATGAAAGGCTTTCTCAAATCCCTGACGACGGACGTTCAATGTACACAATTGTCACCTCAATAGACCCGCAGTCCACAATGGATATGATGTGGAAACCGAAACCCAAAGTTCACATGCGTCTCGCCGATCAAATAGCTCTTATGCAAGCCGTGGGTTTCCCTTCCCGTCCCAAATAAATCGGTGAGTTACTGACGTGACGTGATCATAGGAACGTCAGGCTGTTACAATGGTGTACGATGCGGGTTTAGAACCTACAGACAAGATCCAATGTCGCCGTCGAGGTTGCGCCGATATACTCCCAGGTGTCGAAGCTCTCAAATACCACATTCACATTCATAATATCGCAGATGTGGCTGCGGACTGCGAGGATGTTTCGCATTTCCCCTCATGTGAATCTGCCATGGTTCAGCATACGTCCAGTTCAAGATTCCTGGGAAGCCACCCTCACTCAAAATTCCCCCATGGGATCCGACACAAATCAGTGATGTCAAAAAAGTTCTTGGCTAGCAGTCTCTTTCCTATGCATCTTTACCCATGCGTGAATACCCCCGATACTCAACCTGCTCCTAGCTTCGCTACCGTTGCGAAGACTCTCGTATCTGATCAAGATGATTGTCCTAACAAGCTGATTAACAACAACGATGAGACCTCTCATGTGACTGCCTCGATGCCCTTTCGTCGAAGAGGAAGGAAGGAGAGCTTATTTGGCTCTATACGCGCTGGGAGTTCTAGCATTGCTACGATGCTTTCCCCCCCTTCTTCACCGATTATGCACGACCGCTCCGTGTTTACTCCTCACATGAACTTCGCCGCACCAAACGTGCCCAGCCCTATCACGGATAGCGAGAATGAGTGTCACAGTGTTACTCCAAACGAGAGTACAGGTATTTTTGAATGGCTCACAAGACCTCAAAGCCCGATAAGAGCGCTTAGTCCAACGCGTGCGATGAGCCCTATACGAAGTAAGCGTGTATTCTTCCCTCGGGTTTATTTGATGTTCACGATATATTATTGAAGGTGGCATTAAGCGTGTTCTGTCTATCGGCTACTCTGTTGACTCCAACGAATAAATTATGGAGAGTTCTATCACCACTGGTCTCGGTATGCCCTATATTTTTATCTCTGCAAACCTGTTATTACCTGTCATCAAACCACATGTATTGCCTAATTTTTATATCCTGTTCAATTACACCCACTGGCGGTCGCTGTTGTTCGAGCTGTTTCCATGCTAAGATTCGCCGGATGTCGACAATGGCATTACACTCGCCTTTATAATAAATTTCGAACACGGTGTTTCCAAAACACTTACATATCATAATTAATGAAGCCGAGTCCGTATCTCAGGTTCAACTAAGCCAGCGTCTGTTTCACGGTACTGGAACAGTTTATTGAGTTCAAACTCCTCTCCCTGCCTTGGTTGCGCAGGTTCTTGAGCAATAAGGATGCTTCCCAAAGCGTGGCTTTGAGCGACAGAACTGCGGAACGAGTCACAGATACGTAATCTCAGCATGGTGATGGAGGGAGTGGGCCCTGGAAACGCACGCTGCACATCTTGGTCGCTTCCATGGCACATGTCCGTCCGCAGTAAGGATGGTTCTGGAACTTGGGCCGTGCTTGGCAAAACTGTGACAACGACCAATCAGGTGACAACCGGTGTTCCGGATTGACACTAGGACACACCTCACAAAGTCCGTTCCCCTGAGGTGCGCTCCCAAATGACAGGGTTGCGCCAACGGGAGAACGAACAGCTGCGTTAGCAATTGTTTGAGTAGGCACAAGGGAAGTAAGATCTTGCACTGATAAACGAGTAGCGTCTCGTCGAGCGGTGGGAATGTGTGTTGGATCGTTCTGTTCTCGCAGGAGCTCCTCCCTGAGCCTTACGAGGGCTTTTCCAAGCTCATTGCGACCGGAATGATCGGCACCGATCCCCCAGAAGTAGTCACGTGGGGAATCCTGTAATAATGTAATTCTCAGCGCAAGGCAAGACGGTCAAAAACCTACTCGCCTCAATCAGGTCAGCGTCGGCCGTGCCCAGCAGTAATGTCTTTAAGTCAGGATGTTGAGTAAACTTGAGCCGAAGGGCAATTTCCATCTATGTTTGCAAAGGAAAAGTTTATTCAGAGAGCACCTGCTAAAAAAAACGCGCGTACCTTTTCGATATTGACCTGTCTCCAGTCAGAACGTACCCATTTCTGATGCCGGTGTGCTTCATCGAATGCCAACATCGGCCGTTCGCCGCAGTTCCGGACTCGCTCCGCGATTTCAGGGTGGCCGTCCATGAACTAACGGGATCATGGAACAATAACCCTTTCAGGACATAGAAATGAAAAGGATTAAATAAATGTAGAGGCATACCTTAAATGCCTGAAATAAGTGTTCGCTTGTTGGGTACCTTCTACCCTTGTATACTACATCTTGCGGCGAAAAGTTTGTGAATTCGTAGAACGGATCGTTCTTGTCGTAGAATAAGATCGGAGGTTTCTTGAATGTATGAAATGGAGCTACGGATGCACCGACGGGAACAACAGGAGCTGTAAGAGGAGGATAATCTGCCTCCGTGCCATCGTCAGAAGTATTGGGTAAAGATGGCTTCAGGTGGGTGTTGCTGAATGGCAGATCAGAAGACGAAGAATGTCAGAAGGAGCCCATCAGACCTTGGAGTATAGTACTGCGTAACGGGTCTTTGTTTTTGTGTTCCAGTAGCAGGCTGTGGTGTAGTTGGAGATCCTCCAAGTCCGAGAAGTTTCATGATTCGACGGGTATCTAGCATTACGAACGATAACACCAGGATTGCAAGGAATAGATAAGGAATTTTGAAGAGATAACCGTGTCAGGGGAAGTTCAAGCGATAGTTCTTTCACAGCACTCACGAGAAGGGGGTCTTATAAGTTCCTCCCAGAAGGCGATGAATCCAATGGCCCCTCACGACAAGACTATCTAGGATGGCCACGAGGAGGTTCTGAAGGAACCAGGCTAAGTCGAATATTATAAAAAATCATGTTAAGGCTCATTATGGCGTTACAAGTGACCAGCCAGCCGACTGCAACGTGTTTTCCAGGGCTGCGCCTTACTCCATCTTACTTGCTTTCCTTTTTCGGACAGCTTAGACACCACATCCATCAGCTGCATGGGTGCTGCATGGTAAGCACAGGATTGTTCCACGCACTACTTACGCGATGTGGATAGCATTGGTTTTGACAGAGAAATCAATTGCGAAATGGGGCACATGTCGCGTCCATTGCGCCCCCAAGTCCAGAATAGAACACCACGATGACCGCGGATAACGCTGGGTATTCAATGACTAATTGTCCACGTCGCTCTACCATGCGGGATGTGTTCGCGCACTTTGATTGTCTTACCAGACGTGGTGCAGTATAGGTGAGGTTCGCATGGACGGCTTATAACCACCCATCCCTCCTTCTCCGCTCCCTTCGCGCAATCCGCAGTCTCAGCTCGATCTAATCATGGCATCTTTTCACAAAGATGAATGGGTGAAGCTTATGCCACCTGACGAGTTTTCTCTTGATAACCCGGCGAATACCTCCAAAGGTCGGCGAAGTCGGCTGGTCCGTCTTGATAGAAAAAATCCCAGGTTCACTGAAGGTGCGTGACCATTTGATAGTGTCAAGCACACAGACATTTATGAGACAATATAAATATAGTGGAACAGCTCTTTGTCAAAGGGTGGCGTCACAGCAAGAAAGCGAGACCCGACATTCAATACATCTTCAAGGTTCTCTGGCCAGAACCCACGCTCGAGCCTTATCTCAACTATAGGTAAAGACCTATCTTTGTCCCCATACAATGTAGCCCTATCTGTAATGCAGGGACCGAGTCCAGATTGCTCTGAGAGCCAAAGACAAGCGAGGAAACGAAAAGCTCCTTTTCCACGGTACCAACCGTGCATGTCTGTTAGGAGAATCTTCGGGAAGTGTGCTCCTTTGCGGTCTTAAACAATGCTATCTATGTTGTATTCTGCGCACCTCATTCGATGTGAGCAAATGCGGTGAGTTTTTTTTTTTCATTTACTTCTTACAACTTTTTTTCATCCGCCAACCAGGTTCAAAGAACTCATTCAAGCGGTACGTGTAACTACCCTTGAAACAACCCCAATTCTGACTCTCTGAGAGTGCTTCAGGTTTGGCCATGGCATCTATACAACATCATGCTCCTCGAGTGCGTCCCCGGGACATTTGTTCCGATCCGTTATCATTCCTGATAGACTACAGAGGCAGACGATTACATCTCCAACTTTTCAGAAAGTGCCTCTCTGCGGGTAATGATTGTCAGTCGTGTTGTTGTAGGGAAGCCCTACAAGAGATATCGAAATGCTCCAGACCTGATCTCGCCACCGATCGGATACGACTCGGTATGGAAACCGTCACCGTACATGGGCGTCTATTTGAATTTCTTCATAGATCGCTGGAGAGATCGGGTGGGACTTGAACTTCGAAGGTTCGTTTGGACAACGTAGTTTCGATTTTCGAGGCTAATGGTGGTCATCAGAAACCGTCACCTACGATAATGATACCTTACGTCCGGCGTATCTGGTTGTGTACGGGACGAAGCCACAACGTGCAACCAATCTGAAGGCGTTTGTGCAGAGATTATTTAAGACGCCTGTTGTATCCTGATTACAAGTGGACGATCGCGACAAGGTTACCTTTACTAGATGACTATTTATCCTAGTGATACCCGCATATTCTGTATGATAGCCATGTTCATGATCGTACTGTAATTGTATAACTGTATCCTAGTGATCTCCTATATCGCAGCAAACCGTTAACTTTGAATATCGAAATTCATCCTATGGCGGCACCGGAACCCTGCGGGCCGCCGCATCGCATTAGTAGGTAGTATGCTGTGCATCATACGCGAAACCGCAACCATCCGGAATCCACAAACACTATAATGCGCAGGTTAGCCATCTCGTTGCACGCCTCGTGTAGTCAAGAATGCATTGACTAAATCCCAGATCAACGCGTACACAGAATGCCCGCACGTGCTGTTATACAATTCGGAGGCGGAGCAGCGTATGGCAGCTTTGTGCCGACACCGACGCGGTGAGCTACCAGACGTGGATGTCCGCCAAGTTGCACCGCAAACAATGGCGGTGAAAACGCCTTTATTTCCCTCGCGGAGAACATGCGCTACTCGCGTTGCTCGAGGCCTGCGACAGTGCATGATGTACTCATTCCGTGGCTATAAAGCACGCTTCTTCCCCACCGCGTCGTTAACCACCCATCTTGTCTTATCCGCACACTTTGAGTTGCTCCAGGCGAGCAATCGTTGACAGCTCACGCTAATCTCGTCTATATTCCATTCCTTCAGACCTGATCCAATATGAGTGCTGCCCTTCCACCCATGCATGCCGCACTTTCTGTGCTTGGGACAATGGCTGGCCAATACTTAGCTGCGCAGAGTGCCCAGGCACAATCGCAAGCCCAACCCCCACAACCGCAGCCGGCATTTAATGCCCCCCAACAAACCACGACGAACGCAGTCAGTCTTTGTGATGTAGGTGCTCTTCTCGACGCGTGTGGCACCCTCCACTTATCCCCCTTGCAGGTTTGCCACGTGAAACCGAAATACTTTGACGGAACGAAGACTCATTCCTACTGCAGCAAGACATGCGCTGCCAAGATTCAGAACAAGACTGCGTCGAGTGGTAGCCCTCCTGTGAGGGGAAAGAGTACGAAGGCTGGCCCTCGTGCCAAAGCCAACATGTGCGACGTGAGTTCTGATTGTCGTTGCTGGTTGCGTACATGAGTCCAATGACGAAAATGCAATACCTCATAGTATTGTCACAAACAGCCCAAGTTCAATGACGGGAAGACGACACATTCATTCTGCAGCAAGACTTGCGCGCAGCAAGCAAAAGCTGTAGGAGGAGCACCCGTAGCACCCTCCAAGTCCGTATGCTCGCAATTCGATCTAGTCAATGCAATACTTACGGCCCTCCGCTCCAGACCACTGAAGAACGGTTGTCTGCTCTGTGGGAAAGCCGTCAAAAAGGGTCATTTCTGTAGCCAAGCGTGTGCCTCGAGGGCAGGCAAGGGTGCACCGCTAATGCTTGAAGTCCCCAACGTACACGACACCTTCAGAAATGGTATATTACATCGATCTAGCTGGTAAACAGATGTCTGATGCTACGTAGTTGCCGACCAATTCAAGGCTTCGTGGCGGCACCAGACCCCTTGCCCAACAGTGCGCCACGTGTACAAAATTATCGGACACCCTACTTCCATCGCGAAATACGAAGCGTACCGGTAAGGTGTTGGATACTTCTCTCCCACCTGTGACCTCATGTATGATTTAGTACATCTGTCGAGTCTCGGGGGAAGTTCGCCGCTGCTGGACGCTCTCCTGGAAACGAGAACCGGCGCTGGCATGGAACGACAAGAGAATGTCTTTTAGGTGACGGCGGGAATACTTCGCTCTGTTCGTCGACATCTTGCTCTTTGTGCGGGATTATCCGTACATCGTACAGTTTGAATCTCTTTGGTAAGAAGACTGGTTGGGGCAGGCAAGTGACTGGTTTCCCTTGATCAACAGCGTCATGACCGTGAAGCATGGCAGGTTTGGTGCGGGCATCTACACGTCCTCGACCTCTTCGAAATCCAACGACTATTCATCTAACGTCAAGCCCTCGAAGCAGAAGGCTATACTCCTCAACAAGGTGGTTGTCGGGAAAGGTTATAGGATGACACAGGACAACACTAGGTTGACGGCGCCACCACCCGGCTATGATTCGGTAAATCCCAATAATGCCCTTGGTCGTCTATAAATTGCTAATTGCCCGAATGTCTCAGGTTCTTGCCGAGGTTGCTCTTGGTGGTTCCCTGAACTATGATGAGCTGGTTTGCTACACGGAAAATGCGATAAGACCGTCGTATCTCCTTACCTACGACGCATGAGGACGACCTTGCCAAGTATTTGCGTTGTCAAAGCACTTGGTGTATACACTGTTCCTGGTGTTTTTCATATTATATTTGGGAACAAGGTATTTATTGCTAGCAACCTGTTGTATTAGTTTCGGACATTGCAACACAACACTTCACTCGGATTCAATTGTGTGGAGATATATTGGACTGTAGTCTGAGCCCGAGCACAATGAACTCGGTGAAGAATGACATTTTGAGTGGGGGGATATGCAAGTACCATGTAGTGTGGTCGTCTAAGGAGTAAGACCGAGTTAAGTAAGGTAATCTTTGGATCATAAAAGCGTTCGTGAGAATGGGACTTGAAGCTATGCAGATGTCTAGGATAGAATAGTTTGAGTTGACAGAAAGCAGGAAACGAAAACTAGCTTACCACGTCCTTGAGCCAGGTGATGAGGTCATTGCGGTCTTGATCCTTTTTGAGACCCGCGAAGGCCATCTTAGTGCCCGGGATGTACTGGAAGACAAGAAAGTCGGTACTGAGTTGGGCAACGGAAAGCATAAAAGGCACCTTTTTAGGGTCTTTCAGATACTCGAACAACGTATTCTCGTCCCATGTAATGCCCTTATTGATGTTGGCAGCGGTATACTGGAAACCTTCGACTTGACCAGTTTTGCGACCAAAGATGCTAGGTGCAAATGAGTAAAGGGACTCTCTAGACTGCACGGAGTGGAGTTGTTCCTACCCATATAGGTTCGGGCCGACCTTGTTGGGCTCGCCAGCGCCGGTCGTATGACATTGCGCGCATCGCGTCTTGAAAAGAGAGGCACCTTTGTTAGCATCACCTGTCCGAAGAGTCAACGAGTTGCTGGAGGGTGTGGGATTGAACAAACCGGGAGAGTAACTCATGGCAACAATCTAATAAGAATGTATAAAAACGAATGATGTGGCGAGCCTAGAGTGGAGTTGGACGACGAAAAGATTGTTTGACCAAGTTTTTTCAGCTTCAAATGCGTTTCAGCTTCCGAACTTGCCGGTTTGCTCCGTTAGAGACCAACCAATCGGAGACTTCCCATTGACGCCGCACTGCTTACATTATTTATTTGGCTGAGCGTGGCATGTCCGTTCTCCGAGACGCCGGTGCGTACAGCAACCAATATGGAAAGACAGCCCGGGATCCTCCGAAATCGATATTAGGTTTTTTACAAAACGAACACTCAACATAAACAGGTTTTTTCGTAATAATCAGTGCCCAAAGTCTCAACGAGCCTGTACTGCTCTGCTCAGGTTATATACCCCTAGCTATTAAAAACGCACGTTCCAGTTGTGCATCATATTGGAGATACTCTGATGACCACTGGTTGATGAACATACCGCGCGGACCTCCAGACCAGCCATATTATCACCATCATACCAATTGTTAGTGTGATTCTGTCGGGTGCTCAAAGTCAGAACTTTTATCCAATTTTAGCATGTACTAACATTTCGACGACCGAGAGTGCTACTCAGATGGTCAATTGCGACTTCCATTGTACTGAAAACATACTCACCGAACAATGCTTGCAACTGTCCACAGTAGACCACTCCCTCGCAGGAGTTATTCATAAAGAGCGAGGGAAGTGACTTGTTGAGCACACCGGTACCTGCAACCCAGAAAACCCAGGTTACCAACACCCATACCGCTTGTGTCCCGATCGACGCGATCGGACGCCGTGACCAGAGTGGGTCAAGGAAGAAAAGGGTGTACGTTCCCGATGTGACGGTGGTCCAGCACCCTGCAAACCTTCACGATGTCAACGAGGGAACGTGTTCATGAAGCCCATGGCGAAATACGCTCACAGCAAGAAACGAACACCTGTGCGTATCGATGGGTCAGGTGCGTTGTTATTATACTTGTACTGCAGTAAAAGCCAGGTGGCATCGGCAACCTGTAGTTTGTATTCGAGTCATTCAAAAATCCACAACACTGGTGTGAATGAATCGACCTGCGCCAAACTGCTGAAGAGCAGAAAGATGTAGAGGACTAAAGCACGTGTTAGCCACAAGGCTACTAACACGAGCAGGACCTACGGCTCGTGAACTTACGTGGGCCGTACTGCTGAATGCGAAGACCAGATACCTTGTTGAGTGTTCTTGGATGGCGTTTAGAATGTCGATACAGCAAGTATAATGGACAGAAATAGATGAGTGCAAGCATGGGAGTGACTGCAGCAATGATACTTGAAATTGCGCTGGAGTACATCCTGGATTTGTTGACATCGGGAGAAGCGGAAATGTCGGCAGTGCTTTGGAGAGCGAAGGAACCCACGGCAAGAGCGGCGAGAACGCATAGGGAAGAGGCAAAGGGAAGCATTTCGACCAGCTTGTAGTTGGGAGAGTAAGACACGAACGACACACACGAAGATAAGGGCGCACCGAAAGGGTTTGGCGACGAAAATTGGGCATAGATATGCCTGCTATCAGAATGGCAGAAGCAGTCGCCGCGGCACTGATGGCGTGTGTTGCCAACGGCGAGGAATTGAGTGGCTCAGGCTCAAAGGTAGGAAGGCCTCGCATGGTTTCGTGGTCAACCTGCACCTCCAGCAGGATATCCACGCTTATCCCCCTTCCGTTTAGAAACGTGTTTGCAGCATTGCCTCTCGTGGCTTGTTCCCCTGAGAGACAGCCAATCGTGATCTGTCTGTGAAACTATCACTGACCTCAGAATGTTGTTGAAATATGGTTGGAGAAGGTCCACCGGCAGAGCCTTTACACAATGATGTCCTCGAAACACCAGTGATCTTGAGTGACAATCTTGTTACATACCAAAAAATGCTTGAGTCGCAGTACAGCCGCCTTCCATTGGTAATGGCGCAGTCCGTTGCGGTGTATATGCTTCGGTACAGGCCTAGGTGTCAAACTCGGGGCATGGCTGTTATAATCTATCGGGCACCATTTGGCGCGAGAATCAGATGTCCATTGTATTAATCATTTGTTGGTAAGAGGGTGTCCCATGGTTGTTTCGCCGCTTCGCACTGTGCCAACCAGCCCTGCACCCGGGGCCTAAAGGTTTGAGGGCATTGACCGTTCAACAAGTCACCAGACTACCGTTTTCAGCATGTTATGTACCGGGTATTATGTAAAAGTGTGGTGTAATTTGCCGAGCCTGCTAACACCAAACTTTAAATTTAAAAATTGTCCTTCACTCATTCTCCTACGCTCAGACTGATACTAAATATTATGATCCAGTATCCCATGTAAACATGATAGATGCTCAGTTGAATGGAGCTCATCCCTTTCGTCTCGGTTCAACTTGGACCACCCCACGCTGTCTGAGCGTGTCGGCTGGGAATCTCCGCTCACCTTCACCTCGATGTTGCTTTGTGGCCGCAGCGGGTAAACTGGCATGTCAAGGTACAACACCGCAGTGGTTGCTCCATGTACATGCATGACCAGTCGACCGTCCGTGACTTCCATCCCTCAAGGTACGAAGACGTCACAGAGTAGCCACGTGAAAGTCTCAACCGTGGATCTGTCATTCATTGCCAAGTACTCGATGGGTTTGAGGACTGGTTTAAAAGAGGGGAGACTGGAAATCCAGAAAGAAAGAAAACCTTTCGCCAGGTTGACGGAAGATGACCGACGTATCTCGTCGCCGGCCCAAGAGAAGAATTTGACGCCGACCCGTCCCTCCCGGTTCTAAGGCTGGTTCTGGTAGGATCAGTGGGCAATCCAGTGCTCTTGAAGTTAGCCAGCAGATATCAACCAGATTGACTAAATATTACGGTCTTGGTGCGTACCTAGTTCCAGTTAATCTTTCTCTCACGACGTGATATACTTGGTCTTATGTCTGCCCTTCCGCGAGCCTATATTACTGACACTTATTTGAGTTGTTACAAAACTATTTGCCGCAGCATGGCTCTGGCTTTGCTAAGATATGTTATCGTGATCATCTTTGCAATCTCCTGTATCATCGACGGGTGGGCTTCGACCGTATGCATATCGCCATTGGTTGCTGAACAATATCGACGCACGATGCCGTTCATTGCTACTATCAAGTATGGTACAGATGGTGTCCTCCTCGGACAGTATGCTTTTGCCAACTTGATTTATGCACTATTTCTACCCCTCCATTAATATTGGCACGCCTGTTGGGCGAACTGGCAAGGTCTACGCGGAGAAGGTGAAAATTCTTCTCATCCCCAAGAACCACCTCTGATCGTCGTTCTGTGGCCTTGTAGCACGTAGGTTACTAGCTTGCATTCACCCTACCGACTGTGGTCTTCTTGATCTCTCCCTCCTCCCTTTGGCTGGAATACCACATTCCCCCTCCTACAGGTTCCATGCTGAGTGCTTCATGACTGCTTCCCTGGCGATACGCCTCGCGAAATCGTTGGGGTTGGAATCCCATTCGCAACTTACCGCGGACGACTTCTGGGAGAACGCCAGCCCTCAAAAGTAGTTGAGAATGCAATTGGACGACAGGTGGGTGGATGAAATCCGGCGTGGTGTCGAGGAATATTGTAGATCACCTCCGTTCACTTTCCGTCCGACGAGCCCATGCGGTTGCCAAGCAGGTACTTGTGTTGATTTGCAAGGGAACCCACTTTTCCCGCCGTTAATTATCTGGAATCATCAGTCGTCCAACCTCCGTAGTTTCACTGCTATGGGCTTGTCTCTCGATCAACCATCCACATACTTCTCGCCTGCACCCAATGTGATATTCACCTCAATCACAGGGCTTGACTATGTATTTAGTGTGCTCCTTCGTGATGTTGCTGTTTTCTTCAAGAATGTCGTCTCGTCTGCGCTTGGCGGAGCTTTTGTTTGTTAGTCTCTCCATAGCTTCGATCTAGACGGTATGTCCAACCAAAGTCCTGTTCGTCGAAACGGCATTGCCTACTGACCCATTGCTTATACGGAACTACGCGTCTGTTGCCGTCCTAGAGCGCATCACTGGGATAGTCTTCTGGTTCTGCTTCCGCGGACTCGAGGAGGAAGATAAGCTCCCCAACTTGACTGAGGGTGAATTTGAAAAGTTCGCAGTTGTGTTCGGTGAGGTAAGTTGGGGAGTTGCGATATTTTGATGGTGGAACACGACACCTCAAAGAGACTGAAAAATGCGACGATTGGGTTTACTAAAGTTTGTGCCGCTCTCACTGTCGACTTGCTTGTGAGCTCACTGACTCCTTTACGCGGTGTCTGTGTTCCGGCCGATGTTGCAGCGGAGCATGATTACTCGTGTCAGAATTTCAAACATACACGCCAGCACGAACGGACAAGTTCCTCATAGGCTTTGCAACCATGATATAGCTGCGCATGAGACATGTGGGCAATAAGACGAAAACAGGTAAGTAGAGTGCAACCGCAGAGAAGCCACCTCAAGGAGCAAAGAGGGTTGTGAGGAATGCCTCGCCGGCAACGGACCCTGTCTTTTTCTCTTTCTTTTCTTTTCGCACCTGACGGACTAGGAATGGAAATGATGAACATTGGTATACATGACCAGGTGAGGGATACCTACGCAACTCCTGTCTGCGGAGTACTTTGGCGTAAGGGTTCAAGCGGTAGAGGACAGCTTTGTTAACCAATGGATTCTTCTTTTGCGTCCAGGGACGTTTTTGGACCTTGGGGTTGGCAGGACGGACGACAGATTGGATTTCCGTGCTGTTAATCAGGCGAGTGACATCTGGGTTGGTGATCTTAGCTGTAGGCAGGCTACATATATAACAGTGAGACGGAGGATCCACAGGGAAGTTGTACGCTTACACATAATCCTTCTTGAAGGCGGAAGGGCTGTCAAAAGTTCCAAAGACCCGATCCAAAAGGGCGAAAGCACCCTCGGTCCAAATGATGAAGCGGCCGAGGTGACCACCTGGAGCGAGCTGGAGGAGGTTCAGTCTGCTCACATTGGCAAGTTCGATGCCAGGGAGGTTGCGGAATGCTTTTACGATACCGTTGTCCTCGCTGTAGACGACGAGAGGGCCACGGCGTTGGCGGTAGCGGCGGTTGCGCATCTTTCCTTTTCCTGCACGGAGTTTACGAGAGTTGGAGACCTTGACGACATCAGGGTAGGCGTTGATGCTCTTTAAAAGGGCCACTGCATCCTTAGTTTTCTTGATGGATTCCACGGCAGAAGGGACGACAAGAGGGACCTCGGGGACTTGTTCGATGCGGTGACCGCGAGCGAGGACAAGTGAGGGAAGGGCGGAAGCGGCGAGCGCGGATACGGTGGCAAAACGGCGTTGGTTTTGGTTTACTTTGACATGCCATTTACGCCAAGTTTTGGTAGGTGCGAACATGCGACCACCACGGCACATGTTACCAAAGGCAGCCTAAGAGAAGGGTTAGGAGGAGGGATGGACGAAAGGGATGGGCGTACCTGGCCAGAGCGATGTGTTCCACCACCACCAACACGGGGAATACGGGCGACGGCACGACCAGTACCCCAGGATTCGGCGGAGGTTTGGTGGCCAGCCTTTTCGCTTACAGCGTAGGGCTGACGTTTGTTCTTCGCGATGCTCTCTAAATGGGTGTGAGAGAGAGAGCGAGGACGGGGAAGAGCAGGACAGACTGTGGACCTGGGCGACGACATCGAGCCTAATGGGGGCGGTGAACACGGCAGGGAGGGGAAGCGAGCTAGAGGACTCTGTTTGGAAAATGGTGAGGAGAAGGAGGTATGAGGAGGAGAAGGACGGTACCCAATGAGGAGGAATGGACGGACACGGTGGGTCTTGAGGCCATGGTTGGACGATTGGCAGGCAGGGAGATGTTGAGAGATAAAGACGTAAAATTAAGGTTTGGAACTGGCAAGCCACCAAGCCAAATACTAGGAAACAAATGAAACTGTGACAAAACAAAGCCAGGCGTAGTCCGCGTGGTGTGGAGGATATCAACGGATGGGTTGGTCTTGGATTTGTCTGGTGGGCTTGGAAAAAACACCCTCAGTTGTATGAATGTACCCGCTGTCCAGCAACGACGAGCCATTCCGTGTGTCTGTCAGAGACAGTCGTGGCATTCCAACGCTCTTGTCGCCTTGGGAGTACCTCGAGGACTATGGCATCGTCCATCCATCTGGCTGTGATGTCTGCACGGCGTACATGAAACACGTCGCCGATGCGAGCTACTCCCCGCATCAGCCCGCCTTCCAGATCGCCTTCCAGGACCGGAAGCGCATCCGCGAGGATGTGTACAACAAGGGTGTCTCAGACGGCATTCGTCGACAAAAGGAGGAGGAACGCGAACTTCGCGACAGTATAGAGCGCTATCGTTTCGAGCGCAATCAAGCTCGCGAAGAGCTCTTGTCTCTCCGCGCACAGCTCGAGTCCACCCGTGCCGACTGCGAGAGGCTCTCCGAGAAACTCACTCACAACGCCGTCCAGCTTGTTCCTCAGCCGGAGCCTCCTTCGCTCGACACGCCTCCTCCTTCTGCTCCCACAAAGTCTCCCCCCACTGCCGTCTCGCTATCAGACCTTCCCAACCCGCACGATGTCGCGTTCTCTACACCTCCCGATCAGCCCTCCGCGACAGATATCTTTTCATTTCCTCAGCACATTTCTCCCCCAATGGCCACACCCGCATCTCCTCAAGCTCATCTTCCAGATTGCGTGGCTGCTCGCTCTTTTGCGGCCGTGTTGTCTGCGGGCCAACCTCCAAATGATGACGATTCAGCGCCACAGTCGCTCACTGATGATCAACACCCCATATCTCAGCCCTGGCAGATGGTCATTCCGCAATCCCAAAAACCGACCAAACCCGCCAAGACTATCAAACAGATCCAGTCCCTTATTAAAGCAGCTCATCAACCGGGGAATTATCAAGCCTTGACCAAAGTCAAGGCTTTGTGCTCAGAAGCCCATAGGACCCCCAGGGAGCAAAAAACTGAAGTCCAACGCTACCTCTTGTCAACCTGGCGCACCCCGGATTGGGAGCATCCTGCCTCTATTCCAAAGCTTCCCGCTCCCTTGAACAATCCTCGTCTTGAGGACCCTGTTGAGTGTTGGGTCGCATACTACGCAGCCAATCCGAGCTCCTGTCCTAAAGGCATCCGACGTGATGTAGATGGCAGGCCGTTTACAACTGACATGAGAGCGAGTCGAACAGTCGCCCGCCTTCGCCCTGTCGTACTCCCCAACGACCCCGAGTCTCGCGAAGCCCGCCAAAAGTTCATGGCGGTCGTAACCGAACTCTTCTCCGAGCTAGGGAAATACGAAAATATCCTCAGGAGAGAAGCTTTTAGCGTCTCTCCCCAAGTCGGCTATATCCCGTACGTGGGCTCAGCCGAAGCCATCACGAAGGAATGCATTGCGAGGCACTTTGCTGTTTGTGGCGTCACGATCCCTATGGCTGACAATGAACTTGGACCATGGGCACGGGAGTATATTCGCGATGTATATTATTGACCATTCCTAGTTACGCAGGTACATATGATACGTACATCACTCAAGAGACAGCTGGACATGTCGCTACCGTGTTCATGAATCGCGTACATCCCCATAGGTACTATGAACCGGCCTTAGATGTATGTACGGCTGTTGTACGGAGTTAAGCTAAGTTGTGTTACAAGTCTTCCCATGCTGCGTTTGCGTTTTTCATTCAACGACCACACGCCCGTCTGATAAGATATGGGCCATCTCTACAGACACCTTCGCGTTCACCAGATCTTTGGAGCGAATACTGACGTCGGGAAAACAATTATCACTACTGCTCTCGTTCGCGCGTCCACCCTAACGAACCGGAATGCGTTCTACTTGAAGCCTGTCAGTACAGGCGCGCTGCAGGATGCTGATGATGTGTATGAAGTTGCTCGTGCCATCTAAAAACATCACTGATCACTGCACCTGCGTGATGCAGGCATCTCAAACGGCATGCCGGGCCCAAGCAGCACTTGCTAAATACGCACTGCCTGTTCAGATACGATGACCCAGTCAGTCCCCACCTTGCAGTTCGCATGGCCTCTCAAAGATCGGGTCTTGAGGCGAGTCTTCCTATGGAAAAAAAATACCACTGTATTAAATCCACTAGTCCCCCGCGCCTTCCGATAGAACTTTTATCAATGCAATTGCTGAACACATTCGCGTCTGTTCCCAATCAAAGCAACCGGGACATATGTATATAGAATCTGCTGGAGGTGAGAGACACTCCCAAGTGAGTGGCTTTCGATTGCATAGCAATGTTCCTAACGTGCATTCTAGGCGTCCATAGTCCGACCCTATCTGGGACCACGCAGCTAGAGAGTTATCGACCTTTGTTCCTTCCTACAGTCCTTGTCGGGGACTCGAAGCTCGGCGGGATTTCGTCAACAATATCGTCCTACGAGTCGCTCGTTTTGCGCGGGTACGTTGTGGATGCTATCCTCCTGTTCCGTGACGACTACTATCGGAACTATGAGTATCTCTTTCCCTATTTTTCTGAACGCGGGGTCTATGTCGTGTCATTGGATCCTCCTCCACCTTTCCAAGAGAATACCAATGAAAACATCTCCGCGACGGAATCCTACTACACCCGATTGGCTTCCAGCAACTTCGACAGCGAGATCTTTCATGCCCTTCGACACTTGGACGAATGCCACACTAATCGTATTCAGGAACTTGATTCCATGCCCCGTCGGACGTTAGATACCGTCTGGTGGCCCTTTGTGCAACACGGCTTGGTCCAATCTGAACAGGACGTCACTGTGATCGACAGCGCATGGGCAGACTTCTTCAGCGTTTATAATCAAGCACCTACACCATCATCCCTTTCCCATCTCATGCCCAAGCTTGATGGTTCTGCTTCTTGGTGGACCCAAGCCATTGGACACGCAGCTCCCTCGCTCGCCTTGGCTGCCGCGAGTGCCGCCGGTCGCTATGGACACGTCATGTTTCCTCAAGCGACTCACCTTCCTGCGCTCAAACTGGCGGAGCGTCTGGTATGCAAAGGACCTGGAGTAGGTTGGGCTTCGCGTGCTTTTTTCACAGATAACGGGTCAACCGGTATGGAAGTTGCCTTAAAGATGGCTCTACGGTTGTTCTCAACCACCGAGGGGGAACTTACGACATCTGACAAAAAAAATCTTTGGATTGTAGGCCTAAAGGGAAGTTATCACGGTGACACCATAGGGGCGATGGACGCAACAGAGGAAGGTATTTATACCTGCGAATGGCACCAGTCCAAAGGTTTCTGGTTCGAACCACCAACCGTCGCAATTAAAGACGGCAACTTTATCGTGACTGTCCCTTCCCCCGTATCTGTGTCGCCGTCCTCCATTCAATTTGACGACCTGGATTCTATTTATGACGTGGAGAATAGACTTCGCTCGCAACTCGCTGAGACTTACAGAGCCTATGTAAAGAATACTTTGCGAACGCTCCGCAAAAAGGCAAATCTGGCCGTGCTTGTCTTAGAGCCAATACTCATGGGGGCCGGAGGAATGTTTTTTGTTGATCCTCTCTTTCAACGGATCTTAATTGATACAGTTCGTGACAAATCAACCTTCGAGAACCCTCTTCCTGTCATCTTTGATGAAGTCTTTGTTGGCTTATATCGCCTTGGCATTCAATCTCTTGGGCCCATACTTGGTGTCAATCCGGATATTGCTGTCTATGCAAAAATGTTGACTGGAGGCACCCTCCCCCTATCCGTCACACTCGCTTCAGAACGCGTGTTCCAGGCTTTCAACGGACAACACAAAGCGGATGCACTTCTGCACGGGCACAGCTACACGGCACATGCAGTGGGCTGTCAGGTTGCCAACACAACTCTTGACAGGATCGAGA
>JBBPJT010000099.1:0-55974 GCA_038088895.1 Xerocomus potaroensis | reverse complement strand
AGCTTGTAGAAGATGCTGTCGACCCTCTCGATCACCACTTTCGTCCAGGGCATCAATAATGATCACCCAAGGCCCAACTGAATCGAGGTGCTTGCTAGGCTCGATGATGAACTGTTCCACTTGCTCCGAGGGGGACGTCGACGTGCGTAACGCTTGGCTGTCCCTCACAATCTCCAGGAGCGCAGATTTGTAAGGTTTATCATGGTCGCAGAGGTCGCGCGCAATAGTGGTGAAAAGGTTTTGCGGATTCCGCCTTGCAACATCAGCGCTAGAAAAGCAATACGACGAGCCGAGCCTCTTTTGACCGTCGTAGAGCCGAGCGATCGAGTGAGCAACAGCAGATTTGCCTGATCCCGCTACCCCGGTGAGGAGGCACACACGCGGCGCACCGTCCAGAGGATCATTAAGAATGTCGCAAAGCTCTTGAAGGAACGTTTCACGCGTCCCTGGCAGACACTCTTTCTCTCGCAGGTATCTAACACCGGGAGCACGGGGCAAGTCGTTCAGAATGGCGGTTTCCTCTGTTTCGCACTCTTTAAAAATGTTCCCGGTCTAAATGCGGATACCTACCAATATCCTTCACAACGTTCATCGTATGAACGACAGTAATTTCCGTCCGGGTTGTGACACCTTCCAAGAACTTGACCTTCAATGCTTGCAACTTGTTCTTGTAATCTGTGATCTTCGCATCAATATCGGAGATCGTATATTTCGCAGTCCGTATCCCTAGACATGGGTGAGTGGTGGAATCCATGAAGTGAGCGAATACTGACAAAAGCTCTTTTGCCTTGTGTATTCGGTGATAAAGTAACCACACTCCGTTACCTGCTGAAGGAGAAGAATGACACCCCTTTCGTGTGCCTTGATTTTCTTCAGCGGTTCGGCGTCTTGAACAAATGAGAAGACGTCGCTCATCACACTCGCTAACTGAATCATCTGATTGTCGCGATCTCTTTGCTTCAAGAGTACCTGAATAAGGCATAAGTGGTAGTACGAATGGTAAGCTAGAGTCATACCCCGTTTGCAGCTGATATGACGGACCAAGCCAGTGATATATACGGGTGAATCTACCCCAAAGTCAGACGGTGAGAAGATCGAGAAGAAAAACGAGTACCGCAGCGACACCGGTCACAGCCCTGTTGAATAGTTCCAACCTGTGGAGTAAGACGCTCCACGTGGTGTCGAATGTCTGTATATCTGTGGCGACATTTATGCCAGTATCGGCTGCTAAACCCAGAATGGAAACGGCTACCGAAGTAGCACCAAGTGAAGTAACTGCTTCCGCTGCCTGATTTACGACGCTAGTAGCTTGGAGCTCAACTGTATCGGTACCCTCGCTTGTCTGAGCAACAAATCCAAACTTGATCACAAGCCCGGTAAGACCGGAACTATCAGTGGTATCCTTGGATAAACGCCCTTCGAACACTTTGATAATAGAGATCGCGTCAGTCAATCTTGTGTTAGAGGAATTATTCGTACCATTGTTATTTGACTTCTCCGTTATCTCACTGATTGTGTAGCAAAGTGTCCCAACGAGTTGATCCTGCTTGCGAGGGATGCGGTGTTTCTGATGAACGTTGACATGTAGTGTGGATGTATCATCCCCATCACTGACGAATATTCAAAATTCAGTCGCTGCAATGAAAAACGATTGAAAAAAAGAACCAACAGAAACAATTCCTCGCTCCAACGAGTGCGATTCTTGTTCTCGTTCGCAATGGGCGTCTGGCGCTCACTATGTCCCATGGAAAAGCGAACATAGAATCTCCTGGAGAGAGGGGCTTTGCGCAACGCTTCGGTTACAAGTTCGACATCTGCAATCAAGCAGTTGAGTAACATACGAGAGGATATTCACTGCATACCTTTGATAGTGACCGTTATGGTCCTTAAGATCACATTGGGCATCATACCTCAAACAAAATCATAGATATACACTTACATGGTAAGCTGTGTCGAGAGCGTTTGAGATGATACGAATAAAAAGAAGTTGGGGGTGTATGACTGGATGAGGGTGAACAGGAAACGATGCTCGTCAATTACCACGCTTGTCCTTGTTATGGCCTTCGGTTATGGTCCCCCACGATGAGGCACCGGCGCTATCCAAACCCAAGTGCGGTTCGGTCTTGACCCGCTGGCCTCGGGATCTACATCGACATGGTTTTCGCAGGTGTGTACACCGTGTCTCGCAATACCCGTGTTCATTGTATCTAAGTGGGTATTCAAACACTCAGCCATAGGTTGGCAGTTAACTACCTATAGTGAGTGTTCCACATCTATGTCGACTCGGATGGGTGATAGTGAAGGGACCTTTGGCACCAGACACCTCCGAAGAATGCCCTCATTGCCGATTAAAAACCAGTCAGCCAAGCGTACACGATGTCAACCATGGTACAGGACCGCGACGATGGACTATTCATGTCACGGAACGTGCATGCATCGACTTATGCATACCAAAGCCAACTCGCCCGACAACAGGGTCATTTGCTCGTTTCCAGTACACCGAACAGCACCACACAGCACACCTGTTGCAAGAATGGGTCTAACGCTCCATTACGATTCTCCAGGTATCCGTCGCATGCCCCAATCCCAGGTATAGCCCCTCTTACTAAGTAGCATGCGTACGCCCACTGCCACCCACAAACGTAACCGCACCCGTGCAGATGGCCAACCGGTCCGCAAAAAATCATCAACGATGTGCCCATTGATTCGCAGCTCCACTGTTTGGTCACGATTGCAATCCAAATTATGATCAAATAAACCGTTCCAGGCTGGCTCGTGAGTGCGGTGCACGAAGGATTCATCAGATCGCCCCCTCCCTGTGTGTACATGCACCGAAGCAGTACGCAAGCCCTTGCACTCATTGGACCCTTTTCCGTCTTTGCTGCTGTCCGAGCTCCGCCGATGACGCGGACACGGACGCACCGCGGGTGAACGTGCCTGCGATGTGCGGTATAACGCACCAGTTTCAGCCGTTTCGTCTCCCAAGTCTCGGGGATGTGTGGGTGACAACGTTGTTTGAGGAAAGCCATGCATGTCCTCAGACTTGCTCCCCCAAAAAAGTACGAACGCCAGATCTTCGGTGCCGACCCGAACCGGAAGCAGGCAAAGGAGAAATGGGAGAGGAAGCCGAGTTTTGGACACGATAGCCGTAAATGGGGACGAGGATGGTATAACCCGTGCGGGCATGAACAGGGTTCGTGTGCTTCATTCTTGGCGGCAGCCGGTGTTTGTGAGCTCTACTTCTTTTGGTGCGCCCACACGCCCCCTCATACAGAACAGATACGCGAGTCGGTGTGATACCAATGTGGCGTACTGAAAGCAGCACCTTCCTGGTGTCTTTGAGACGATAGCGGGCAAATCAGTACTTGCGCGTGTAATGGTATATAGCTTACATAACCTCTCACCCTCAAAATATGACCAGACGCTCCCCTGTGATCGTTATCACTGGTACTCCGGGCACTGGAAAGTCGACTCATGCTGAAGTCATCCAAGCGGAATCGTCGGTACCACTGAGACACATCAACGTCGGCGAATTCGTCACCTCGCGCGATCTACACCACGGATTCGACGACGAATGGCAGTCGTATATCGTCGACGAGGACGGGGTACGGAGGTCATCCTCTCATGTTTGAATCTGTATTCTATTGACACTGTTTCAACAGCTTCTGGATGAACTCGAACCGCTCGCGTCCGCGGGAGGCCTCATCCTCGACTGGCACACCTGCGAGATCTTTCCGAAACGATGGGTCGACCTCGTCGTCGTGCTACGCTGTAACCATACCTTGCTCTGGAACCGACTTGAAAAACGGTACGTCTCTTTCTTCCTTCTCGGTTCCGTTCTCCCCCGCACACACACACACTTTTCGATATAGTGGCTACCCGCTTAAGAAAATTCAAGAAAACAACGAGGCGGAGATTATGGCTGTCGTCCTGGACGAAGCCAGGGAGGCGTACGATCCAGAGGTCGTCGTCGAGCTGGAGAGCGATACGATAGAGGATCTGGAAGGGAACGTGGCGCGGGTCGTGGCGTGGATCGAACAGTGGGTGAAGGACCACCAAGGAGAGAGGAGCGGGATGGACAGGGAGGGTGGGGACGGTGGCGATGATGGCGGGTCGGATTAGCAGGGGAGTGCTCCGGATTTGTGACAGAAACCGCTAAGCCATAGTTGGTGGTCTACCGCAAACATGGTGATATGGGCTGACGTAGTTTCCGCAGCGCTTATGGGCGCGGCGCGCCCTTCTTGATCGAGAGTTAACACATATGTGACACACTTTTACATGCTTCTATCATACACACCGACTACACTTTTGCTAGATCGCCGCACGACTGGACCTGCACACCTATATCCGTGGTGCGCCCATCGAATTCCAGCATGCATCGACAACGAAGCGTCTAAGCAGTCGCGAAAGGGTCAGCAGTGGTTCGGCCCAATCTGTGGTCCGGACATGACAATCCACAGACTTACCTCTGTCCGTGACGATTCACGTTGCTCGCTACTCGGCTCGTCCCATCGTTCAGTCACCAACACCATGCCGGTCGATTGTGTATCCCGCCAATTTGACGCCGAGTCGCGCGCAGGACGGCGTTCCAATTTCTCTATCACCTCTCGTGCGTTCAAATTTGCAAGTACGGTGTTGCAATACAATGGACACAACGGGAAATACACGCCTACATAAATGAGGGTGTTGGGAAAGACGAGCATCTGTACAGTGGACACGTGTGTTGACACGGGATCCCTGATCAACGATCGCATCACGTACGGTAATGACAGTAGAAATTGCGAATAGAGTGGTCCAGATCCCGGTTCCCAACGAGAGAATCAGCAGTCTATGGATGACGGAGCGCATCCTGCAAGGTAGTCAGGTCAACGATTGAGGTGAAACGGTAGTCGAACCCACCTGTGTTGTGCATCCTCTCGGCTCCTCAACAGCAAAAAAATCAACCCGCCCGTGATGGAAATATCGACCGCAGCCGCCGTCGCTTGTGCGGTCATAAATACGATCTGGATTGCCAACATTAGCCGTTGGAATGACCATCCTGCGAAGTCATCAACACGTCACCGATGGCGTTCGAGACACAAGCTCCTGAGATGTTGGTGTAATCGTCCTAGCACCCTTGGTCAGTGTCGCCGCGAGGCACAACAACCGTGAGAGGTTACCCAAAGGTAATGAACGCTTTAAACCCATCTTCAGCGTTCACCGACAACCCTTGAAGGAACGACAAAACATACCTATCACCCCGGCTTCCAAACAATCCATCAACAAAAACTCCAAAAAAACACAACCAAGAGGGAGCGTACCCAGTTCAAATACGGCGGCAGGTACCTTGATTCCCAAAAAAATGTTTTCATCAGGGGCATGTGATCCATATCGAAGTCGGTCGACATACCCATAGCACAAATAGTAGCCTTTTCATCCCGCTGACTGCGAGCGAGATGAGATATTCATGACGTGTCATGTGTGAACACTCACATCTAGCAATTCGATTCACAAAGAAAAATTGTGATGGCAATGCGACGAGGGCCTGGAAAGTGTCATACCGGTCCGAGTCGTGAGAATGGATCGTCACTCACTGTCAACAGAACTTGCCACTGTTTCCAGGAAGATAAGGAACCTTAGAATAAATTTGGAAAAAACAACGCTACTTGACTCACCAAGTATTCCCTGGCGTACGAGAACGAGGGTCAGTCAGGTGCAAGACGGGAGGGCAATCGATCAACGAAAACGTACACATTCACATGCAAGACTTGGTTGTAGTTGCAAAAATTCATAACCAATTCACCGTACACTATACGTATCGTCGTCAGTTGGGGAAAATGAAATCAGAAATTCAGGTGACATCGTTCAGAAGCGTGAGTGACCATACCTCCTCTAATAAGGAGAAGCTGATGAACAGAGTCAGCTAGCCTAAACATAAGGTGAGATAATTGTTCTTTGGCGAGAGGGTGGATCTGACCACAACCACGCAACCTGTGGCAAAGAAAGATGACATGAGCCAGTGTTCGCCTCGAGGAATCCGTTCCATTTTTACCATCACTCTCAAAATAGTTTTGTCATGCGGGAAGCTAATTCGCAGAAACACTCGTTACCGCCGTTCTGAATATGGCCATGTAAGAAAGACAAACTGGATGAAATAAAAAAGTCTGCGAGACTGATCAGTACATGCTGAATAATGACGAAGAGAGAACGTACGTTTGAACACAGGTAATTCCCCAAAGTGCAACAGCAAACAGAACAGCAATAAGTCCAGATCCTTCGTCAACTCCAAGGGGAATACCAAGTCCGGGATCGGCCATCACAAATAGAACAGAGAGGTAGATGTCGGTGGAGGATGAGAAAGGGCAAAAATGGACACCGATAGATGACTTCAGCCTGTTAAAGGCGTTTCGAAGTGATGGGAACACATGTAGGGTCCTGACAAGGAAATCACATCAACATACTTAGAAGCATAGCTTTTCGAAAGGAACCTTTCAAGACATGGTCGACAGGAATGCTTACTAGGGTGAGAGTGTGTTCGACAAAGTACCAAATAATTCAGGGACCGCGATTTGGCATGCTTTTCGGGCAGCCGCATCCCTAGAGCATGAGGACAACGAATGTGGTAAAATCTTTCCCATGCGACGGCGACAAGAGAGAGAAGTACGATTATAGCAACTGCCTGGTGGCCGTTCACTCACTCAATTGGACGTGGGTCGGAATCCGGATGAACTCGGGCCGTGAGCGGCCCAGATAATGCATTGGACTGACACGAGTTTCATATGTCCAAACGTTCTTAAATCTTTTGCGTGATCTTCGACGCGAAGACGGGGCTCATTTTAATCCGTTGCAATGAAGCAACCACCGTCGTGAAGCCTTACCAGATAGGCTTGCTTTATTACCGTATTCTTACCTCATGATGGACAACTTCTTATTCGAATCCCGACTCGTCTGGCGGAAGCGAAAAAGAAACGGAAACATGCACTCAATCAAGTGCCACAGGTTCTCACTTTTTTTTTCATGGCGTGTGCTGATTCGGACAAGCACCGCTGCTACCCACTGAGGTCCGGGATGACCCCGATTCGAAACTGACCTTTCAAAAAATTCACGGCGCTGAAAGCCTTGCCCGCCACATTACGCCCAGGCTGAACCTTGACGTATATGACGACAATGAAATGCCGAGAAAGCGGGGAACAGTCTTTGAGCGAAGATTGTGGCTTCAGGCGACCATCCCTTAAAAGGTTATATGAGATGAACGCGGTATCGCAACGAAGCCCCGTGGATATTTGCAACTTGGTGACTTAAGAACGCAAGCTCGAGATGAATTCGAAAATCGAGTACAGACTCAACGGAATTAGGAAACAATAACACAGGCGACAGACCCATATTGGCAGGGATCATCGGGTGAGGTAGGCGAATGGGCGCACGAGCACAAGGGACAGTGATAGTGACTTTCTGGCACTCATGGTAATGATGGGTCATATCTAGCAGCTCGTCCGGCGTCGGTGAGGTCGTCGAGAGGCAGAGGTGTGAGAAAACCATTTAAATGATAATCTAATCCGTTGCGTGCTGCTGTTCCTCCTGAACCTCCGCCTACGTTCTTAATCATCGGAACTCGCCCTAATCCTTGCACGCGGACAGAGAATACAACTTGTGTGAGCCGTGACTGATGAGCATCGCAGGGTGTGGTCAAACTGATTGTCACCGTACTTCACTATGGAGTAGTCCAGCGATCTGTAGGCTCCCGCATATAGTAGCATGTGCTTATCACCCCGCCACACCACACTCAGGCAGAGTTCAGATGTAACCGTATTAGTCCCTTCGTCTCCTCATATCTTCTCTGGACCCCTCCGCTCTCGGGGGTATGCACGGAATGCCTCTGGAATACCTTGTGCGGTAGTCAAAGAGTTGCATCTAGGTACTGGTGCATGAAATCTGAAAGACCTGGAACAAGATAAATTTGCCCTCAAACTATACGACAACATCGACCGTTCCTCAAGACTACCCCTGGGCACGGGCCTCCTGTCATGGCGAGCAACGCAGAGAAGCTGTTTAAATCGTAGTCCTTGACAGACAACGAAAATCCAACATACCATTTGCGAGATGGTAGCGATGCCCGTCGTTCTTCACTGTTACTTACTCGACGAAGCCAACCGACCACCATGAATCACCCGTTATCCACACATGCATGAAGCAAAACAAGAAATTTTACATCGAGCCCGTCGCCTTTGCACCGCCGAGCCATATTCAGCTCTCTCCTGACTCGCGTATGTTCCAACATTGAAACGCACGATGCTTCCCCTCCATGCAGCAGGCCTTGGAAAGTTGGGAAACATTTGGCCGATTCCTTTGTGTGCACTTCCGTTCTCGCCTTTTTCCCTGCATGTGAGCTCGTTCGTTCTCATGGGAGGGGGATCCGCAACGTTGTCGCGTCTAAGGCCGGCAATATAACTTAATTTATAATCGCCAGTTAACCGCAGCCAAACGCAGATAGAAAGCCAAGTCAATTCGCCCAGATGGATTCGCCGAGACTGAGCGCGGAGTACAGATTGTCGGCAAAAGAGACAAAACATGCTTTTCGAAGCTTGAAATTGAGGTCTATCGCCTGTGGATGCTGCGTCAATCAAAAAAGTGTCATACAGGCGCTCCGCGACCACCGCTCTGTTCGTGTTGCCCGTCATAGTAAGCAGTGTGCAGAAAAACCGTTCAAGAGCGGGTTGCTCCTGTCCACGTGTTATATCGTAGTAGGCATTGCGGCCACTCCCAGATGAGTCGTCGCATCTTGCAGCTGGCTTTGCAGTTTCCGACCTGACAAATCATGGTGATCACGGCGCGCTGGAAAGTAAATGAGTCGGCCATGTATCGGTCATGACACCTTTTCACGAGATGTTCAATCGTCAGGCTGCCACCGAGTTTGAACACGTGGCTGCGGTGCTGGAGATTGCAGGCAAACTTGTATCGTCGAAGACGCGAGGCATGGTTATTCACAACAGGATCTAGGCCCCTGGATCATTGTGGGTCATCTTGTTCGCTTTCCTAACTTCAAATACCGCAATACATGACCCAAAGCTTGCAGAATGAGAGAGTCGAACCGTACTACAAGGAAATGAACACATGTTCTGACCGGCGCCTCCCAAGGCACTTACCACTCTGAATAGATTTACGATAAAAGGAAACCAGAATGCGTAAACCGAGCGGGTCAGACCTTTGGCAAAATACATTTACGAACCCGTTGTCGACCGATCAATTGATCATCATCCAGGCCAAGCGTTGCACCAGGAGACCGTATGCCAGACACATAGAACCAGTAACTTGGCTCGCTCTCGAAGTATTCAGACTATAGCCCGAACAAATGATAACAACGGGGGTGAACGGGTGCAACAGTTTACACTGCCACCTTCTTCGTCGCCGTTCCAAATGTTGGCAGTGCTCGGTAAGATAAATAGCTGCGTCCGCGGACCGCCTAAATTGGAGACTTTAGCGCAGTATCCGGCTGCTCGCGGAGAAGCCCCCTGCACCTGTGCGGCCCTTCCCGTGAAACACCGTTTCCCATTCTCACCGTGAAAAAGGTTCTTGCTGAGAAGATGGATATCGTGTTTGAACGCACCTTGAAACGTTTTACCCGCCACCGGGAACAAAAAGTGGTGTAAAACCCATGGATAAACGGGAAGTACTTCACCGGCTGGCCAATGTGGGCTCTCGCTTGTCTATATCAACCTCCTCCCTTCCCAGCCTTTTTATCCGATGCTCAATCCTGCAGTCGGCGGTACAAATGGTCAGCTCCCATCCAAGTTAGACAGTGCACTCTAGCTAGACTGATCACCCACAGTGATCAGTGCGACTTGTCGGTGCCGAAAGACCACCGGTGGGGCTCGGAAAGTAATGACATAATTTTTCACGTGTCGGTTTCATATTTACCTCGTCACCGACAAGCCTGAACCTGAAGCTTGATGCTCCGTTGCATCATTTACCATAGATTTCAAGGTAGAGCAGACCTTTTCCCTCTGAGCCTGAGGATATCAGCGTTGTTATGCGTGCTGTTCGGTAAGGTGATCGCGCAAGACGAAGAATAGTGTTCGACGCGCATATGTGTATGTTGGGTTAAATTAATACCCGGCAAGAAGAAACGGGAGCCGGAGAAAGGCGCGCCTGATTACCACAAGGTTTTGTATCGCACCGCCTTGTCTCTTCCAAGCTATTTCCGTGTCCAATGTCCGCTCATGGCGATGGCAAATGACGAGCGCGGGGTGACGAGGACAGGGTGATGGGTGACTGTCCGGTTGATAGGCAACTACCGGCAATGATGATATAGATCTGGCGCCATGACTTCATACTTGCGACCCACCTGCTGACGCCAGCACTCACAAGTAGTGAATGAAGAGGTGAAAAATGAATGGACGGACGGATGGATGGATGGATGGATGAAAGGACCTAGATTTTTTTTTGGTCCATTTCTGTCCCATTAGTCTCCCTATGTAAGGACAAAACTATCCAAGTAAAATAAAAGAAGGCCCCCTGGCCCTCACCGCGTCCCTGCCCTGCGAATGCTGCAAAGGCAGGCTTGAGGCCCAAAAAGGACTTACATGCTCGTAGGTGTACGTATATCAAGTGGTCGTGAGACGTGACGAGTAAGAATGGCTTCAGAAGCAGTTACTGGGCTTTCCCCTGGACGTGTTGAGGAGCGAGATACTGAGCCGTCACTGCTAGCGGCGCACAGTCAACAAAATGGACTTACCAGTAAGACTAGTCAGGGACACATAGTTATTGTGAAATAGCATGAGCAATTCTACGAAGAGTATGACTCTGCAAACGCACCAGAGTCATCCCAGTACCTCGAACTTGTATTACGGAATGCATGTTCCACCTGGGTATGGAAAGCATAGCCTCTGTTGGTTATCGGCGATAAATAGCAGCCCCTGCGGAGAGACGTGAACAACACTCATCGAGTGGGCAAGTTTGGGTTGGCAAACGAGCCATGCCTAGTTCAACCGCCGAAGTCATTGTGGGCGTTGTGGTCGACCTCGAAAGCCTCGCTTTGCATCTCGCAAGTGGCACACAGCATCGTGTAGTCCGAAAAGAAGATACAACAAAAAAAGGTTTTCACATATCGAGAAACACGAGAGCCACGCACAAATTTGTATTTGTGCATCGTACAACAAGAAACGTACGAATCAAGGAAGACGAAATTTCCTGTTCCACACTCTTTCCGACATCAACACCAGATTATCATACAAAGACAACATTCGAAACACATCCAGAAAAAAAAACATCGCGGCTTGTGGTATCAGATTGGGGAAGGAAAAAACGAACTGAAGAACTCAAATACCAATATGCACGAACACCATTCGTTTCTCCAATGATACTTGATCAGATGTCCGCAACGCGGCAGTGTTCAGTGCTGTGGCCGCGTTCTGAAAATCGATGACCGGATACCTGAACATCTCCTTGTAGAACTCAGTCACCACCTCGTGCGCAACAGAATCGTCCACCTTCCACAACGTCCCGATCACCCCATTGAACCCCGTAAACTGCATCCCAGCAGCGAGATGAAGCACCTCGTCCGGGGTCGAGGCGTCCCCTACGGCAGTATGACACGCAGACAGGAACGCGAACTCGGAGTGTGTGTACCGCTCCTGGATGATGCGCATGAGGGTGAGATTTCCGTCCCCCATCGCGAACCAGGACTCGAACGGTCTCTCCGCATGCTGTGCACCGTGGCAGGCGATGTGCACCCAGCGGTGGTCTCGGAAGGTTTGCACGGCCCCATCGACAGACGCTGCTTCGCCCGTGACGGTCTCGAACACCACGTTCGGAGGTATGCCTGCCTCGTCACGAATCCGTCGTATTTCATGTTCTACCTCTGGGAGTTGGGGAAGGGCCGTGTCTACGCTCGGTTGTGCTTGACCAATAGCCGCAAATGAAATCACGTCCGGTGATCCAGAGGCATTACGGGCCTCCTTCTGGGAACGAAGACGTTCGCGTGCGCGGAGGAGAGCTGAAAGAGAAGGCGCATACGAAGAGACGTAGACATCCATCAAATTCTCCTCCAAGATGTGGTGCGGACCCGCAGCGTGGAACGGGAGCATCGTGAATTTAGACGTCGGGCACCACCAGATCCGTGAGCCCGGAGCTAACTGAACGTCGTTTCGCAAGACAGAAAATATGGGTTTGACGACAGAGGACCATAGATCGCGCAGCACATTCCTGACGTAGAAATCCCTGTTTTTTCCATATGCATTGGTATCCCGGGTCAGTTCAGATAAATCCAAACAGAGTTGGACGACATCGTCCAATTCGCAAGGAAGGGGCACGTGGATGGGTGCGCGGGCGTGGAGAACAATGATCGCGTCGTAGCTATATTCGCTCGCATTCACGATGATTACCGGTCCGTATTCTGCAGCTTCCTGAAGATCGTCGAATCGCGGAGGTAATAGGAAACGCGAGAACCCATCTAGTTGTCGTATCTTGTCCACGACAGCTTCCCATTCCTCACGCACCTGCCAGTATGCATCCATCCTTTCCGAACCTCCACTCTGCTGGGCATATCTTCGAAGGTCCGCGCTGAGCTGTGTGAATTTCCTTCCCAGCTCGCATGCTTGATGATCCTGATTGTCCAACGAAGCTATAGAGATATCGAAACGGGCAAGCTGATTCCACAGTATTCCCCGACCTTGTTCTAGAAGCTCAACAGCTATATGGAAGTCACCATATTGTATGGCACATGAGAATGCATCATTGGCCAGATTTGCTACCCTTGCCTGCATTGTCTCATGTCTAGAGTCAAGTGATGAGCTGAGGGAAGTAAACTGGTCCAGTGCATTGAGTGATGATTGATAAGCCTCTAAGATTGATGGGTGATTGTTCTCTTTAGCACAGTAAATCCAGTTTCTGGTTGCATCTACCAAATGCAGTGAAGTTGTGGGACCACATTTCTTCAATGATCTGTAGATTTCAAAGCCTTCATCCAGTGAGGGAACTGATTGAGCAGTGGAGTAGGATTCCTGGGAAATGCTTGATGAAAAAATAGTTGCTCTTGCCAGTTGATCAACCATTAATGGAAAGGAAATATGTTGAGCTGGATAGATGTTCAAATTTTCCTTCAACAATCTGATTGCTCTATCCATATCAGAGGGATTTTTTAGTTTTGCATAGTGTTCTTGTAGTGATATTGCAAGATTCCGAACAAAGATCCCATAGTATCTGTAGTTTGATGGATAAAGCTCAAGGCACCTCTCTTGCAAAGAAATGGCCCTGTTTAGGTCTGTCAAATCTTCTTTTATCCAATATTGGTCAACCAGAGATGTTGCAAGATGACTAAGAGCCACTTCATGCTCCATGTCACCTTCTGGGCAAAGTTTAAGCCACTCCTCTCCCATTGCAATGGCTTTAGTAAGGTCTTCTGTGTTCCTATGTATATGATAGCACTTCCACATGGATAATGCCAGCCCTCCAAAGGCCAATTTGTATTCTGGATTATCTGATGGCCATAGTTTGAGTAATATTTCTTGCATTTCTATGAGTTTGCTCAGATTTTCAGCATTCTTCTGAATGTCATATTGTCTTTGTAAGGAAAATATAAGCTCTTGAAAAGCATGTGGATGTTCTGCATGACCCAGTGGACAAAGATCAAGTCTCCTTTGTCTAACCTCAATACTCCTATTGAGATGGGCAATGGTACCCTCCTGATCATAAAAAAATTCAAAATCATCTGCAAGGTCATTCAAGATTCTGGTGTGCATTTCATGACCCAAGGGACAAAGTGTTACGTAGCGAGCCAATAGCTTCGAATGGCGGTGACTACAACAACAAGATAAAGGACTGCAGCAAGTAGAACGGCAGATGAGAACACGGCTAGAGCGACGTCCACTAGGATAGTCACGAAGACAAAGACGGCGATAATGATGAATGTGATGGTAGAACTGACGGTGTCAAGGGCTCGTGCCGGGATGACAGAGGAACTTGCTGGATAAAGGAATCCTCAAGGCTCGGCATGAGCAGAATGAGGATTTTGGCGATGGGATCCTCAGGGCTCTTATCGGCGGAGTGAGGAGAAAGCCACAAGAAGCTACAAGCCCACACTTAGGCAATGTAACGGTGAGATTAAGCTTAAGGTACCTTACAAAGGAGTGCTACTTTATATACTACCAGCCATGGCGCACAGACCATGCTGACGAAGCACTAAGTAAGGGAAACCCTCAACCCTGGTGCAAGGGTTGACCTAATGGGGAAACGCCCTTAGCCCAGGGCGTAGCATGAGGTAAGCTATTAACAGGAACAGCCATGAGGCGGAAGCAAAGAAGCCTCATGGCGAACACGTGTATCGTACACGTTGCGTAATACAGACGACCTAGGAGACAAGCGTTATCCTATGGTCGGGAACACAAGATCGAAGGAAAGATCTAATCGATATACCGTATGGAGGGGAGGAAGAACAAGGGAAAGGAAAGAACCATTAGACCAAGGACCCCAATGTTAAGACAAACAAACGGGTGTCCTGTCGTAAAACCGTAACACAAAGGTCCAGTCTTGCAAGGTTCACTTCAATTTCTGTGGATGTAATTGCAGGATTTCTGAGCTGTCTTCCAAAGGTGAAAACCTTATGTGAATAACTGCTCAAAGCATCCAGACAGTTATGCCCATCTGGGACAGTCTTAAAATAGAGACAATCAATGGATTGCAAAACAGACATACAAGATGTAGTGAAAAGCTTACCAGCATATCACTTGCCTGATGTGTCAAGGATAAAACTGAAGGGCCAGTTGGTAGCTCCTGGATATCACCTAATTAATGTAAGATAAAGATTTTCAAAATAAAATGAAATTTACAATAGTATGTGTCCCTAGAATCCAATAATATTGCTATGTTTACAACCACTAGATTGCCCAATGATTTTTTGGTCCATTCGGGAGTAAGCTCCTCTGGAAGAATATACACAGCAACCTTAAGACTGGCAGAAGGAGAGGCTGTGCTATACATGTAAGATAAGAATAAGCAAACATAGTAACAATATCAGAAGTGGTGTATACTCACAAAAGAAAAGGATGGTTCCATGTTAGTGTCAGACCATCTTCTGACAATTCACCAGGACATGTTATTTTTGACAAATCACCAACAGCACAGGTGACATGGATGTCTTGATTGGACAGTGGAGATGAAAGAGTCAATTGACCAACTGCACAGAAGGATAAGCACATGTAAGGATATGAAGCAACCATTTAGAAATTACCTGTGACTTGAAAGGTGATGTCTCCAGGATTTTTATGGTTCAAGAGAGACATAGTGTGGACAGAGATAGAAGCTTGGAAAAAAAAGTGGGGTTGGTAAAGATGGTGGGAAGGGTTGTGAGACAGCAAGGCTAGTGGGAGATGGAGGCAAGGGTGAAAGAAGTAGTACAGACAGGGACTGAGGTAACAATTATTGATGTATTGAAACTGCAGACAGGGTGTTGGGGCAAGTTGATAGATGGGACAATGGAGGCAAGGGATATGTGTCAGGCAGTGAGGCAAGAGCAAGATATGGTGCAGAAATAGGACTGAAGCAGGACCTAGAAAGAGAGCAGAGGAAAGACAGATGGTACGGGCAGAGATGAAGGAGGTGGGTGATTTGAAAACAAAGAGACTATATGGGAAAATAGTTAGCACAGGGTCGGTAACGGGAGTGGTGCGGCAGCAGATAAAGGATCGGTACTGCAAACTAAATTAAAGAACTTACGGGAAGCAGACCGGACGACTTGGTATGGGGGGTTAGGAAACAACACAGCGGATGAGGCGATTAAGAGCAGCACAACTAGCAGAATATCAGCGATGAGACAAGACTATTACCGGAAAAAGGAGTCAGACAGGAGATCAAAAACGTTTCAGAATTTACATACTCTCGGTAAACGAGCAGACCTCGACAGATGCTCGAACAGGCACAAGGTTGCAGAACGGTGAAGTGTATGAAGAAAGAAGGTTAGATGGTGGTTTTACTATGGGAAAAGACGAAGTTGGGGGCAGACTGAAAGCGGGAATTCACAGAACCAAGCAAACAGATGTTGCAGCGTAGGTGATAGGGAGGAAATTAACCACAGGAAGGGTCGAATGGGATTAACAACAGCTCTGGGGGGGTGAATCAAGAAAGCAAGAGATGACGTGGAACCAGTGGAGCTCTGAGTGAAATGGAGAAGGCCTTCTGGCCAGCGCGATGCTGTTAATTCAGGCGGGGACGACAGATAAATGAGTGCCAAAGTACCGGAAATGTATTGGCGACAGGAACGATGTCAGACAAATCACAAGGGCATCAACGGAAAAGAGATGGCAAGATTAAGTAGTAGGTGTACTCACGAACGAGATGGTAGACAATGTCGAGTTGCGTATGGCGCTTGAGGGCGGGGCGTGGCATGGACAGTCGGGCCGAACCGCCGAACTACCTGAGAACATCCGAATCAAGAACCTGGAAATACAATATCAACTGTTTGAAATTTTGAAATTCTCATTGAACGATTGATTGATTCTTTACGCCGATGGCGGATAAGCTAGCATGTGAGCACGAGGTCATAAACGAATAATAAATCATCCTGGCTGGCCGATCAGCAACACAGGGATAAAGTCAATCAACGAAGTCATTCTTTGAGTGTGCCATGGCAAACAACGAGGATCCAATGATGATCTCGGAAGGTTTCAATGCGCGGAGCCGTCGACAGCTACCGAAGCACCAGCGACCATGCCAAGGTCACATCCAGGGACATGTCAGTCTCGCCACGAATTCGCTGTATTTTATGTTCTACTCCGGGAAGCTGGGGGAGGGCTGCGTCGCCCCTAGAGGCGTGCCGACCAACAACTCCAAACGAAATTATATGCGGTAATCGAGAAGCTTTGCGGACCTCTTTCCGAAAACGACGACGACCGCATACGCGGAGGAGAATCGAGAGCGAGGGCAGGTATGAAGAAAGTTCAGACAAAGTAGCGTATAATCGCGCAATATCTTTCAGTTCACCGGGAAGGGGCACATGGATGGGCCTGCGAAGGTAAAGAACAACGAGCACGTCACAGTCGTATTGGGTTCATCCACTATGATCACTGGTCTGCAGCTCGCCAAAGGTGATAAAATTGCAGAGCAAAGACGAAACGCGAGAACCCACCTAGCTGCCATATCCTGTCCACGACAGACTGCCATTCGCCCAGCACCCGCCGGTATGAATCCGTTCTTTGGCCCTTGGGTAACCTACACTCCAATTTATCCGAGCTGGCTCGGGTCCTCGTATGCGTAAAAAGGATGCAGGGAATTTTAGGTGATTAGCAAGTGTCGCGCGTCTAGTCAACTGTAGCCAAATGCGATTGCTGCTGTACTCCAGGATAATTAACGAAACGATGACATCCAGCTGTGCGTAGGCTCTTGCATGTGATGGTATCCACCTCCATCGATACTGCTCGCCATACCTTCCACACTGCAGGGACGCATACAAATCCCGTGAGTCTCCTCGTCTTCTCATATCCTCAGCTATCCTCCATGTGAGTGAGCTTCTTCGTTCTCGGGAGGAGGCACGGAACGCCTCTAGATTACCGAATGTAGTTACCTTAGTGGTCGTCGAGGACCCACAGCCAAGTGTAGACATCCTGGTACAAGACCTAAACTAAGGCGAACTTGTCCAAAACCTACCTGGTGATGTTGACCATTTTTCGAGACTACTGCGGGATCCTGTTCACCTGTGAGCGGACGCAGAGGAAGCGGTTTGAACCTCATTATCCAAATGCGAAGGAAAGCAAGGCATTTCACGTTACGGAACGCAGAGACGTCTTGTTTTTTGTTTGTGAACTTTATCGCCTGTTTCACACACAATGCCAATTCGGAACCAATCCACTCTTCGTATCGGAGACGAAAAGCGCACTCACCAGTGTTCCGCACGCCGTACATCGTCTCCTTTCACATTCAGTGTCGCGAAACTCGGCCCGATACTCGTGGGACAAGAGACTCGAGCTGCATCACCGGAAACACAACAAAAACATGGTCTGGACCGCGCGAATGGACCGGACCGGACCTTCAGCGACATGTCCCCTGTGTATGAACCCCCTGCCAACCGATCATTACCCGGGCCAAGTGTTGCATCGGCATCAGGCGACCATCGATCAAACAAATAGGACCAGAAACTTGGCTCGCTCTCGAAGCACCCAGACTGTGGCCCGAACCAAAAGTGACGTCAAAGGTGAACGTTGACCACAGGTCCACACTGCTGCCATCCCATGTTTGTCGCCGTCCCAACTGTTGGCAGTGCTAGGTCGATAAATAAAAGGAAACAGCCACGCGGACGGGCTGATTACTAAGGACCAATCCTACCCCTGACCGTCTACATTATCACACAGCCAGAACGTTTGTTTGGCGCTGTATTCAGCCGCACTTGTTGAGCACACGAACGGGGCTATCCCTTCCAGTGCTACCCTACTTCCCGTTCTCGCCGCAAAAAAAAACGTTTTGTCTGGGAGGATGGATAGCAAGATCGACGTATTTTAAAGGTGCGTTCCAACTCCATATTCGAACGCGCCTTGAAACATCAACGAAAAGTGCATCACCAGCTAGCAAATCTGGGGTCTTGCTTTACCCATATTAATCCAAATCCTTTCCCAGCCTTTTTGTCTAATGCTGGCTCCCGCAGTTGATGGTGCATGTGGACAGTTCTCAGACGCGTTAGACGGCACGTTGCGCATTGGATAGATCACGCACTGCGATCAGTGCGACCTTGTCGGTGCCGGAAGATCACTCATGGGGTCTCGAGGGAGCAATAAGATAGTCTACCACGTACCGCATTCATTCTTACCCCGTCCGCGACGCGCTAGATCCCTCGCTGCGTCATTCAGCGGGGATGTCAACATCAAACACAAGGTCTCGAAGGGCAGACCTTTGTTTCCTGCTTGCTTTGCGCGGGCGTTCTCATGTAGAGAATATCAGCCTTTGTTAATGCGTGCTGTCCGGTGCAATGATCACGCACGCAAAGACGAAAGGAAGTATTGGACACACATGTATGCACATCACACACCTCGGGTCAAGTTCCAAAACCATCCACTAACTGATTGGAAAGAGACGCGGAACGCACGGAGACAAACGAAAGGCATACCTCTTTCATACAATGTTGGCAATCGCACCGCATAGCCTCTTCTAAATTGTTGTTCCGATGGCTCCATATCCGCCCAAGGCGATGTCAGATGACGACGCGGGCGTGGGCGAGTGAGCGACCAGTTGATGGCAGGCAACCGTTGGCGATGGGCAATATAGATCGAGCGCCACAACTTGATCCGCAGTGGCAATCTGCTGAAGCCACCACTTGGCAGGGTCGTAAAAGAATGAAAGACTATTCGAGAGGCAGAGAAGGACTAAACGGACCCTTGGTTCACCCTACTCCCTTAGATACGCGCTGGGATACATCACGTAAGCTAATTTTCCTTTCTCCAATTGGTGACCTTGTCTCTGCTGGCATAGGGCACCTCATCAATGCATCATCGATGGATGATGAGTCTCACGACGACGCACAGCACAAATATGGGACCTCTGCCCTTTCCTTTTAAATTATGGGTATACATAGTTTTGTGAGCAATATGATGACGGGGGCTATAGAAACAAATACGGACGGAAAAATGAAAGATACGTGCTGACAGCTTGGCCAGGTTCGGCGACCGAAGCGACATGGACGGACAGCGAAAACGAGTGACAAGAACATAGACTCCAACACCCGCAGTTATGGGTATCACGGCCGGGCTGAAAGGGCGAGCGGGCGAGCAAGAAGGAATGGTAGTTCATCATTCAGTATAGGTATAGGTAAACAACCAGAGCTACCAAGGTAACTGGTCATGATTCATTACAATCCAAATATTCTCTCGAACAAAAAAAAGGATGAACGAAAACAAAGGCAGCTTTTAGAAAGTCGCGAAAGGCTGTGTTGTTTGAATCGGAACCTGCGTGGTCAGTGCAACACCATCCTCAGAAGACTCGTCGCATGGTAGGCTGTATACGAATGCATGAGCGATGTGTGCACGGTACATCCGAGAACGTGCGTTACCTCTGAGATGACGTGCGAAGGCCAAGAAGCGACCTCACAGCTCTGCATGAGGCGATCGTGCTAGGATACGTGTGGGTCAGCCAGCTCACTTGATGGATTTGAAGAACACGGAGTAGGGTACCTTGCCGTCAATGCTAGCGTCACCCAGTCAACCTCTACTCGCTCACCCCACCAAGTAGGACCGACTCACCAATAAGACCAGTCATAGACATCATTACTGTTGTTACACAGTCTGAGCAATTGAAAATTCCACACAAAACGCACTTACAATAAACACCAAGGAAGGAAAAAACCTGTGGCGAGGAATAAACATATGGTGGAGGGTGTAGGACAGGGACTCACTGTCGGAGGAACATAAGTTATAACTGCCACTACAAAATACAAGATGCCTTGTGTATGCAACTGCTTTCTCAGTGGTGACTTAGATGATTTTCTGGATCTGGAGAGCCCTACTAAGGACAGTACGAGAACAACGAAGTCGTAGCTTAGAGCTTTACATCGCAAAGTGAACAAGGCTGCCAGAATGAAAGAACGCAAACTCACAATACACAAAGACAGCCGCATCAATTCCGGGATGTGGGATCGATATAGTACACTGTCCGTCTACCTGGACTCCTCGGATATTGGCAACATCTGTTGAAAGAGCACGCTCAGCGAAACAAGATTCCCTCAAAGATGAATTCAAACCTAGCGCAAGGATAGTCCAGTGCCCGAGGAACAACATGATAAGTAGAATATGCACGATACGTGAGCCATTCCAGATCATCCATCTGCGAACTTTGTAAAATACACACAACAGAGGGGTATCATTCCTCAACTTACGTGCGAATCATGAAATTTGTCGAGACACATCCCAGAGTGATATCTGCGGCCACCTAGTACATACACCCATTCAGTAAAAGCAACAACCGTCAAGAAATGGCCTGGTCACTCACTGCTGTGGATCTGACACCGGCTGATACAGAGGAGTAAGGTACATGGAACAAGAGTACCACGGAAAAAACTGACGCAAACAAGCGAAATTGCCCGTAGGGGGGTTTGTCCCAATTGCCCTTTCGTCAAAGTCAAAGGCTGAGCGCTATTAACAATCTCCACCCCATTACTCACAATAGAAGCAGGAAAACAAATAGGAACATCCGTCCGACGAGGTAGGGGATCTACGTCAAAATACCCTCCTTCCCGAAAATACAGTGCAAGAGACGGGCTGACACTCACCAGAGGCCATCGAAAGGACAGACGTCCACGAATGACGGCGTATTCTACATTGAAGGATTGAATATATTCCCACCTGGATAATGATCCAGAGAACATCAATCTCGTGAGACGAAACGGACGTACCCATAAAGACCCAGCATAACGAATATTATGTTCGTGTTAATAATCGCCAAGCGTGCTTCCACAGCGGGGCTTTGCCATTGGACCATCGTTGTGTTAAAGGGAAGAATCGAGTCGACGAGCGCTTTTGAAAACTGACCGAGTCGGTCGAAGGAGGAGGGGGGGGGAGAATGGACGGCGAAAGTACAACGATCAAGGTGTATGTCTAATTAGCTCTCACCCAACTTGGGTATCTGTCATCGATGAGCCAAGAGTTTGGCAGTGACGAAACCGGAAAGAAATTTCTCACAGGCATAGCTATTCACGCTGGCGGATGATAGCCTGGGACACACCTGCCCTTGCCACAGCACGATATGTGACGATACGGTGAATTAAAAATATACTTGACCATGAGCGATGATTTGGGTCTGAAAGTCCCTTTTCTTGTCTTGCGTCAGTTGGAAAGCTTCAGGGTCCCGCGGAGGCGCTTCGGAGCATAGCTTGGGTCGAGGCTGTGCACACCTACAAAGCAGGATAATAACGTTAGGCTGTGACGCACTGTTCCTATCACCTCTGATTGGAGGACGACCAACGGACCATTCCTTTTCTGGACGACAAAATTGCCATTTTGTCGGCTAACCAGTTTCTGGCTTGCACGTAAACTCACCTCAGTTCAAGGGGTCATGAAGAAATGAACTTGGCGGGAAACATAAGATTTGGGAATATTTGATTTCATCACCAGAGTGTACATGTGACTCAGGAATACCCCGATGGACCGCTGATTACCTAATTAAACCCAACGCGGTAGGTGTGCAGGTTGTGTTGTGCAACGACTTGTTGTTCGAATGGGTATAAGGGATAAAGTCAAGGGGTAACAGTACTGACGGATCTGACACACAGGACTGCCTATCTAACCACCAGAGCGAGTCATGCATCTGGTGATCTACCCAAGCCGTTGGATAATTGGCAGCGGGAGGCACAGTTGAGCGCCCAAACGCTGTTCCGTATCCCCAGTGAACGCTTTCCAAACAATACCCAGGAACCATGCCATAAATATTCCCCCGGTTCGAATTCCAGCGCGTGAAATGGTCGTAATCACGAGAGACTTGTAGCCAATGAATTAGCATGGTGGCCAAATGAAACTTGACGGGAGTAGACGGACGTAAGGCGGCCGTTCTCATGCCCCGTTCGTACACCTAATGTTCGCGGGTGGGAAATGTAGTTTCCCATCGACACGACATGGCGTCGCACGTGTCATTGAGCTGACAGATTGAATCTGCCACCTCGCGTGACGTTCTCGGTAGGCCGTCAATAACGGTCCGACGGCAACGGACTGAGCTATTGAAGATCGATACAATCATACATTCGGATACTGTACTTGCTGAGTGATATGGCGTAGATGGCAGGGAGGGGTTCCAAATTCGGACCTAGAGCGGGGGAGCAAGAAGGGCAACGCCAGGATCAATGTTGTAGGATAGCAGTGAGCGCGACGCCACCAGTCGTTTTTTTGCGACATCAGACATGATCTCACCCTTTTCCCCAACAAACAGCAACAATTTACCACGTCATGTACCACACTTTCTCAGCGTTGACCACCCTTGTTCAAGCTTCTGGAAGAGAGGGGCATCAGTCATCCTCGAGATTCAAACCGATGTGAAATATCAATGTACCCAAAGCAGAATCGCACCATAACCCCCCACTTCGATAGCAGCATGCGATGTGTGCATTGACTCAAAAATGTAGAAGGCAGTCCGTGAAGATTGCTCGAACTGTCCTTTATATCGAAACAGCGCGAAATAAGGTACCGTTTACGACGCGGACGGTACACCCTTCAAGCCCCTGGTAGTCATCTCTGAGCGTGGATGTGAAGGCTGTCTCAGTAAGACTCGGCGCACGTCAAAACCTTTCGCCGAGATTCTTTCGCCTTCCAATATACATGAAACGAAATTACTTACAGCTTCATCGCCAATTGTACACCAACATTTGATTCAAGCCATCGGTGACCAAAGATAGTGAGTGGATGGGCTCTACGGGACCCCCGGTCTAGTGTTCGCGAGTTTACAGCGGGAACCCAGTACGGTACGTGATGCACAGTCGACAGTGCACGACATATCGAATGTTCGTAACCATCGCAAGCTGATGATCATGATCAATATTGTGTGATCTAAATTTATTGTCCCCTTTTGTAGCATCACTTTTTTCAATGTTATCAATCAAGTCTCCGTGACACTCACCTTTTCCAAGACGGAATTTGGGCATTAACGGTGGGCATATGGTATAGCGGACGAATTTCAAATGAAAACCAGCGGGAACCAAGAGATTATCCATATGGATATCCGTTGCAGGGCACTACTGACTAATCTTATGGAAAACATAGATTCAGGGATCTATCAGGGGACATCGGATTATTGCTTCTTGCTTTGCTGTTGCAAGAGGTGATTAAAAAGAATAATAATACTTTTCAAAGGGAACAGACCAGTGCCAATATTTCCGATTCGAGGACTCTTACTTCCTCTTCGAGTCGTTGTTGCTGTTTGGATAGCATTTGCACCCTACGCTCCTCCCGCTTATTCGCAGTCGGTGCTGTTGCTACATGAGATTGAACGGCTTGGGCTGCCTCCACCTGTCCCCAATATTGATGATTGATTTTACCTCTTTCGATCAGTGACAAACCTTGTTTTGGATCAATGCCTGTCTACGGTTGAGTGCCTTGAGACCTCTTTCTGCACGTTCAATGAGTTCATTTATCTGCGGTTCGATCTCATCCGCAAGGTCAGTCTTGTATCTACGCACAGTGCCTTCGTCCACGAGGAAAAAGACCTTGACGGAGTTAGCCCGAGACAAGTGGAGGACGCAAGATATGCCTTTTGGTTCTCCAATACTTTGCTCATCCTTGGTAGATCAAATGTCCCATTGCGGAGAAGCTGCTGGGCCTCAAATGCCTACAAGCTCTCTTTGAATGCCGTCCGAGGATAGACAATGTGATTGGAACTACTTCTTCGCAACAATCTTCCATCGCGAGAACACATTCGCGTAAATTTGGAGGACAAACTGCGTTTGCGTCACTGCGATAAAGGTCATGGGAGCCAGCAAAGACAGATTCTCTCGGTCTGGGTAGTGCTGAGAGGCGGCGGGGCATCGAAGGACGCGTGAGGGAAATAAATCGGAGAATGAAAATATGGTCGGCAGATATAAAATGTGGAAAGTCCGACGAAAGATAAAATTTTCAAGTGTCCATCCAACCACAAGAAGCGTTCGCCGTTTGGCGCAGAGTCGCATCTGAATAGCGTCTAGTTTCGGGTTGGTGGAGCGAGGTGTCCGTTTGGATGCTCACGAGAATGAGCGCTGCTGCCTGGCTCGCTCTCCTTGAGGGCTGATGTAGGGTGGTCGCGCGGCGTCATATTCCTGTATCTTCCGTACCCGCTCCTTTGGCGAGGGGTTGCTACTACGTAGCATTGACGGTCGGGTGAAACCATGATGCATACATTTCTAAATAATGATCCATGTACAGTGCTACACTCTAACTAAATAATGAAAATTGGAAGCATTCTATTGGACATACCTGATTTGGTAAATTATTCACACACCCTCTCAAGTTAATTAAGCTTCAAATTTTCATAAAGTTGTTTCTTAAGATGCGGACGCTGATGCGCGGGGTGACCTCGACCTGCTCATGGCGATGGTCACTTCGCTCGTGTCTTCGACAACTCCCTTCGAATCTTCAGTCTGCACCACAGCTGGGCTTGCGTCGCGCCTCCACCGCAACCGCGCGTGCTCCGGAAGGCTTGGAGACGCCAGAGTACACCTATCCAAAGTACGAACTGTCAGAGGCGGATCTTCAGCGTATAAACTTCCAGAGAAACATCGGTGTTTCTGCTCACATTGACTCCGGCAAGACTACCCTCACGGAACGCATTCTTTTCTACACCGGTCGAATTCGCGAGATTCACGAGGTCAGTTCACGCACCTCCGATGAGTCCTCGAAACTCATTCATCCTTCTCATAGGTCCGTGGTCGGGATGCAGTTGGTGCCAAAATGGACAGCATGGAGTTGGAACGTGAAAAGGGCATCACTATCCAGAGTGCAGCCACATTCTGCGATTGGGAAGCGCTCTCCCCCATGACTGGCGAAAAGCAAAAGTATGCCATTAATATTATCGATACCCCAGGTCAACACTCCTCGTTTTGCGCCACTTCATATTCTAATTGGGGACCTTCTTACAGGACACGTTGACTTTACTATAGAGGTCGAACGTGCCCTTCGTGTGCTTGACGGTGCCATCCTGGTCTTGTGTGCCGTTTCTGGCGTACAAAGTCAGACAACTACGGTCGATCGTCAAATGCGTCGTTATAATGTCCCTCGGATATCATTTATAAATAAAATGGATAGGTGCGACCTACCCTCCGATCGTGTTCTGCCAATTCTGACTTGTGTGTTCCAGACCGGGAGCAAATCCCTGGAGAGTCATCGGTCAAATTCGGTCCAAGCTCAAAATTGCGGCTGCCGCAGTCCAGGTTCCAATTGGTGCCGAGGACGAACTAATAGGCGTCGTGGATTTGGTGCGCTGGAAGGCAATTTACAACGATGGCGAGAAAGGGTACTTGGGTTCCATTGCTTCTTTTTGTCTCAGCCTCATATATACTTCTCTTATAGTGTCAAGGTTACGGAATCGGACGAGATCCCTGCTTCGGTCATTGACCTTGCCAAGGAGAAACGTGCTGAGCTTATTGAACAACTTGCCGAAGTTGATGATGAGATTGCAGACATGGTTCTTGCCGATGAGACCCCCTCTGGTATCCAACTTGCCGAAGCAATTCGTCGCGCGACCGTCGGCCTGAAATTTTCTCCTGTTTTCCTTGGATCGGCTATTAAGAACACGGCTGTACAACCTATGTTGGATGGTGTTTGTGCCTACCTAGCTAATCCCGCCGAAACGGCCGTAACCGCCCATGATACGAGACTACCTCCCGGTTCGTCCCCTGTACCGCTCGCTCCCGCCGCCGAGGCCCCACTGGTTGCACTTGCTTTCAAATTGGAGGAAGGTCGGTTTGGCCAATTGACGTACATGCGTGTATACCAAGGTACTTTGAAGAAGGGGTCATTCATCTTCAATGCTCGTACAGACAAGAAGGTCAAGGTCCCTCGCTTGGTTCGTATGCATAGCAATGAAATGGAGGTTTGTATTCCTTCTTTTTTTTCGTCATCTTTTGTTATATGATTGACTGTTATCTAGGATATTGATTCTATTGGTCCTGGTGAAATCTGTGCCGTCTTTGGCGTTGAGTGTGCCTCGGGTGATACGTTTACGGATGGCTCTTCAAGTTTCTCGATGGTGAGTGATTGATGCAAGGGATAATAAATTAGACTCACCTGTTCCCGCAGACGTCCATGTTTGTCCCAGAACCTGTCATCTCGTTGGCGATCAAACCTCAAGGACAAGAGACGCCTAATTTTTCGCGCGCTCTCAACCGATTTCAGAAAGAAGATCCAACATTCAAGGTCCACATCGATCCCGAAAGCAAAGAGGTACTTTTGCCCCATGATCTACCCAGGTATCCACTCACCTGTACGCTAGACCATTATTTCCGGTATGGGTGAACTCCATCTCGAGATATACATTGAGCGTATGCGCCGTGAATACGGTGTTATTGTCTCGAGTGGCAAGCCTCGCGTCGCTTACCGTGAGACGATTACGGAGCGCGCTGATTTCTACCACACACACAAGAAACAGACCGGTGGTGCCGGCCAGTTTGCGCGAGTTATTGGATATGTGGAGCCTATTCCGTTCGACCCAGAAAACGGTCAGGACAAAGAGTTTGTGAACACGGTCATGGGAGGCAACATCCCACACAATTACATTCCTGCATGTGAAAAGGTGTGCTGTTACGTTCGAGTGGTCCACCTTTGTACTGATTGTTTTACGTACCATGGTCTCCTAGGGTTGGTTCGAAGCGCTGGAAAAAGGCACGATATCGGGGAACCCAATCGTCGGTGCTCGCATGGTCCTTCAAGATGGATCATACCACGTTGTCGACTCTTCCGAGCTCGCGTTCCGCATTGCGACCATTTCCGCGTTTCGGGATGTTTACTCCAAGACAAAGCCGATCATCTTGGAGCCCATCATGACCGTCGAGGTCGTCGCGCCGGGCGAATTCCAGGCGGCAGTGATCGGAAGTTTGAACGCGCGTCGAGGGACGATTCTGGATAGCGAAGTACGGGACGAAGAGTTTACGTGTACGGCCGAGGTACCGTTGAACGACATGTTTGGGTACTCGAGTCAGTTGAGGGGTGTGACACAGGGCAAGGGTGAATTCAGCATGGAATATCGGGTACGTTGCTTCGTCTTGCGGAATCCATTTCAAATGCCGGTGGAGGTACTTGGTACTAAGAGTACTTTTTTTTTGCTAGACTCACATGCCAGTGCTTCCGCACCTGCAAAAAGAACTTGAGGAGGCCTATAAAAAGACGATGCCTCAGGCAAAGAAGTAGACGTCGGTCGTCATGGTGCGTGCGATTCGAACTTGGACTGGTGCGGATATATAGACATGATGACATGCAAGTATGACTACTATACAACACTTGGTTATTACACAACGTCGTTCGTTGACGTTTTCTCTCACGGTACCTGTCTGACAGAATGTCGAATTTTCTTCTTTTTCTGACAGCTCAGGTTCATATGGAACATTTGATGCCGCCGGGTCGTCCCAGCCTGGTTGCGACTCGCACCGCTTCCGTGTGCAATCCGAACTCGGCGGCTGTCTCAGCCCGAGGGGGACACACACCGTAGCGGCCTCGAGTTCAGAGCAAGTGGATGGCATGTCCAACCTGAGGATCGGTGAAACACCTAGGACAGCGAGTCATCATCCGATCGTTCATCGGATATGACTTTTCAATTGTTCGGGGCCAGAAACATGGACGGAGCCTCGGGTTCAAAATAGCTCACCGGTTTTATAAATCAAACGGATCTAATACTCCCCCCCCACACACACAAGTAAGCATCAAAGCCAATGTCCACGGACCGGGCAACGTAGCAGTGCCAAGTAAACTTTTTGAACCACTCGATCGTGATGGCCGAACGCACACCTTGTCTAAATAATAAAGAGGCACATGCTCGCTCCGTCGGATAATGCCACAGGGGGGAAGGGGGGCTGTTCGAACCGCGTGGTTGTCGATTGTGTTGTCTCGACGGTTCCAAACCATCCGAACGCGTGATGTGTCCTCCCCACCCCGAAAGCAAACAGGGTCTCTTGGATATAGTCTGCGAAAAAAGTGGGGGCTGTCAAATATGAAAAAGGCAAAGGTCGGGCGTTTTTTTTTGGGGGGGGAGGGGGCTGAGCTATGTTTCACATACCTGTGTCGTTCTGGCCCCACGGTTTGATCGGGGGTTCCTTTTCCCCCTAGGTGCTTATTGGCTAGTCTGCCACCTCGCATGGCACCGACGGCTTGTGTAGGATGATTCCATCAGCGGTGACGTGTGGAGCACCACGTGGAACGTGCAGACTATTTGACTATCAGCCTAACTTGGGCCGTCTGTCGGGTCCGAGTGCGATCCCCGGGGTCACCGGCCCCTCGTTTTGTCGTTTCGTTCAACTTACGGGGGTAAATCCTCTTATCAATCCGCTCCACCTCTGGCGTCTACGAAAACTGTCACCGGAAATGACTCAGCGATGATCTGGCCAGCGTGGTTGTTTGCCAAGGAGTCCAGCTCGGATGGGTCGAAGAGACACGGAACCCACTGTAGCCCGGTACAGTGTCATTCGATGGACCTCCTCCTGTGCAATCCAGAACTGGTGGCCTAGAAAGTCCGATCTCACCTGCATAGGATTCTAAACTCAAAGGGGAAGGCGTATCTACCACGCGGAAAATAAGTTATAGGCATTTTGGGATAGGGCGACAAAACGGGACATGGAGAACCAAAAAAGGAATAGTCTACCATCCCACCGGTCTAAAACTCGAAACGTCAGCACGCATGTGTCGACGTGGTTGGAACCTGGCCGGCGAATTGGGTTGTCAGCACGACATCGCGCCCTCCGCCTTCGCGCAGCGTGTCACTAGATTTTTTTTGCGAGTGAGAGATACATGCAGAGGAGGACTGGTAATGCGTACCTTGGGCGCGAGGTGCGAAAGATGAGGAGAGACCGAACCACCCTACACGATCCTATCATGCTACATTGAATTCGGATGAGTCGGCTGCGAAAAGTCCGGCTCTCGTGAAGGTGTAAGTTACCTTGCAATCAGGGCTATCGCAATCTTGTCAGGTACATCGTACACAAGCGTTGCGAACCCGTAACTCACCCATGCTGCCAGTAATACCCACCAAAGCTAGTATGGCTCGAGTGATGATAGCAACAAAGAGGAGGGAAAGTTTTCGTACTGGAACAACCGATGAAGGAAAATACCTAAATCTTTCAATCAGTTTTGCGACAAAAGACCTGGGGCACACTATCCTGACCGTGGGTGGGATATATGATATAGCTGAAATGACGAAATACAAGAGCCCTTGGGCACGCAAACGCTCCTGTAAGGGTGATTTCGAGGTTTGCCTTGACAGCCCCACGAAGGACAGTACAAGAACAAGGAAATCGTAGCACATGGCTTGCACATATCCTCGTTTACGTGAGAGTCAAACAGAGAACGCGGTAGGACTCACTGTACATAAACATTGCTGCGCCAACTGCCGGGTGTGTGAGATACATAATACAATCCCCGGTTGATCCATAAGCTTTAACATTCACTATGTCTAACCAGAGTGCATGGAATACTGGAGTGAACGCAGCAAATGGGTTGCATACCTAGTATCAACAGGGCCCAATAAGCAAGAGTGGCGAGAGAGAGTACGACATGCGTCGGACGAGAGTCGTTCCAGACAACCCATCTGGATGGTTTGTGGGATTCTAATGAATAAATAAACTATTGCCGAGACCCACGTGCGAATCATGAGATTCGTTGAGGCACATCCCATGGAGATGGCTCCAGGTATCTAAAGTAAAACTCAGGGAAATTCAAGCGGCGTTTGCAAAAGTGCATCTCACTGCTGGAGAAAGCGCCCCGGCTAAACGAATGGGTAAGAGGCGAAAATCAATAGCACGGGACCAAAAACAAACCTATACAACCCAAAGACGATGTACTCAATGCGATTGCACTTGGTGTCAAAGTAAGCGAGTTTCTGACCTACTTGTCGTTACGACACCCACAGCAAAATGGCGGAAATCAGCAGAGATATTCTTCCAACCAGATACGGAATCTTCGCAAACAAGGTTCTTGGGAGTTAACCGACGTTAAAAACACAATTACTCACAAGCGGCCAACGGAATGATAGATCCCGGCGAATGATCGCATATTCTATCCCGAAGGTTTGAAAGTATTCCCATCTAGGGAACCAATTCAGTCGAACAAAACTCTTCGGGGACTTGAGGAGACAAACATACCCATAGACGCCCAACAGAAAGAAGCTGATATACACATAACAAGCGTAGAGACGCGCCGCCTCCGTTGGATCCTCCCACCATGGAGCCATGCAGGTAGTTGTGCTGCGAGATCCAGCCTTCTAGTAGAGCAAAGGCGGACGGTGATCAGGGACAAGTCCAATTACCTCCGCCTACGTCTGCGCGAGTACTATTTATCATTTAATTGAGAGTTGCGGCCGTCATCAAAATTACGACAGGTTGCACTTACGGGGTTACTGTTCAGCCGCTATTAGCGGCGTTGGCACGTTCACGCACACGTACCGAACAACATCTCTAAAGTTCACAACGCCGTGGGCATGCAGTAACAACGCCAATAGAACGCCAGTGATGGTTCCTTGAAGATGGTCCATCAAAGTCAGGGATTGGTACTTAAGCCAGGGCGGATCACTTGAAACAAGAGTTGGTGGCAAGATGTGTCAATGACACCGCCCCTGCCACCGGTAGGGGTTACAGCGCTCGCAACAATGTTTCAGCTTAACGGTCATCTTCAGAACGATTCCCCTGCCCTCCAAGGTGCTTGTTTTCTATCCTTGCTTTCAGTCGTTCCAATTTCGTTTTTAAGATTGACCCTCCCATCAGGCAACTCCGCTAGACCTTTAATGTCGCGTGGCTGAGCCACTTTGCTCACAGACGCACGCGGAGGATGACTGCGGAGCCTGATCGATCACTCGGCAGTGCGAGGGCAATCTTCTCTCTGACTCGACGACCGTTCCCTCATCCGGTGGTCGGACTTTCCCCAAAATCCAACTCCTGGTCCATCCACTTATACTGGTAATATATATATATATATATCTTGGAAACGACATTCAAGCCAAGCAGTTTCTTCATTATCCACAGGCATGGCCATCGATGTGATACAATCAATGAGGTAAGCTTCGTGAACAGCCAGCCGTTCGATGGGGAACGATCCGACCGAGCCACAGATTCTGAATGAGGAAAGGAATGCTATAACTCGGTCGCCGGACATGACAATGCCCGATTTACATTTTCGGTACCATGTTGAAAAGTAACGATCCTCGAGCCTCGGGGACACTTTAGAGTTTGCCCGACATTGCGCGGGATACGATGGTGTACACAAGGTCTGTCCCTTGGAAACGACAGTTCAAAATCCTGACGTATTCTTGTTTCATTTTTTTTTGGCCCTGTTTGCGATGCGAAAAACGGGTTCGTAAGCAATGGCCGAGAACGAACTCACGATGCGCTGTGGGGCTCGCGTACCTTGAGAGTTCTCATTTCGGGGAAGCCTTTTGGCTATCGTTCCCGAACTTCAAGAACTATGCACACCCGATCCTATGCACCAACGTTCTCATATCGTTCCTCAGCCTTCTTTTTGATTGATTCGGACCTGCCACCATCAACGTACCTCAACGATGATCGATGTATCACAAACTGCGCAACAAGCGAAAGGTCTGCCAGGAGGGATCCCGAGCCGAGTCTTCCAGGCACAACCCCTGTAGTGAACGTGCAGACTATCCGATGAGAATGTCATAAATCGAACATGGGACATCGGTCGAGGGACATTGGTGGATATTTGCCACCACGAGTCATACACCGAATCCCAGCATTCCTCTACCCTAGACATGTTATTACGAGGAGGAATTCAATGCTTTCGGTCCAAACATGTACCCCTTGGCTTGCTGTCAAAGATCGAAAAAAATTTTCACTTCATTGATTGTGGGACCCTTCGCGCCGTCAGGGAATCTGCATGGTGTATCTTATCGCTCCGATACGCCTTCACACGACACGTAATCGATCCGAGATGGTTCTCAGACAAATGATTGATTCTCCAATCCCGTATCGAACGACGAACAGGTCTCGGGACAATAAATACTATGATGATTCTGGGGTGATGTACATTTCGGCGCGCACAGGTGTAAAGCATACGGTTATCAGTGCATCTCCGTTAAAACAACCGAGTTTTGATCAACAAATTGGGTTGTTAATTCGATATCACGCCCGGTATTCAAGCTAGGGGTCGCATCACTGCATACATGTGAGCGGTGTGTCTTCGAATTCGTGACATACGCACCTCGCATGCGGCACACGAAAGTCCAGTAGCGATCTAACCGCCCTGCATGACCCGATGATGCTGAAATCGATGTCAATCGTGCGGATCTGGCGTCTGGCAGAACACAGGATACCTTGCAGTCACCGCTGGTCGTGGTCTTATCAGCCATGTCACGTTTGTGTAGTCACGAACCACGAACTCACCCATAATACCAGTCATACCCACCAAGCCTGGTACGTGTTGGGTGAGGACAACAAGGAAAAAGAAGGAAAGCCACCGTACTGTCAAAGCCGATGAAGGAAAAGACCTGTAGGGACTCTCAGTAAGTTCGCGACGAAGGATGTTCCAATGTCCTGACCGTCGGTGGGATGTACGATACGGCCGAAATGAGAAAATACATCAGACCTTGCGTACGCAGGGCTTCACGTAAAGGAGACTTGGAGGGTTGTCTTGACAGTTTTACAAAAGACAACAAGAGGACAAGAAAGTCGTAGAACGTGGCTTGAATACCCTCCATGAGCAGATCGAGGCGGAAAGAAGTGACCTAACTTACTATATACAAAGACTGCTGCGCTCACAATTGGAGACAAAAGGCATACAACACAGGCACTGTCTGGTCTATAAGACCTAACGTATGCCACGCCTGTTCAAAGTATGGAGTACCGGGTTGAGTAGCGAAGAGGACTACGTACTTAACGCCAATACAGTCCAATGGCCCAAAGTTGCGATCAACAGTAAGGCGTGTACCAGACGGGAGTCTTTCCAGATGACCCATCTGTGTTGTCCGTAAGACGCAGATAAAGAAACGATTGCCTCCCGGACTCACGTGCGGGCCATCAGATTGGTCGAGGAGCACCCTGTAGAGATGACTCCAGCTATCTGAAAGTGAAACATTGTCTCGAAAGGGCTTATTTCGATGGGTAAAAGCAAGTCTCACTGTCGGAAAAAGTACTCCGGCTGATCAGATGAATTGAGTGGGTAGAGCAACGAGAGACGAGCAAAAACTGACGAATGCAATCTAAAGACGGTACAGTCAACACAGCCGCACTTGGCGTCGAGTCAATGAGCTTTCTGCCCGATCATCATCACGATGGCGCTCACAGTAAACAGATGGTAACAAGAAGTGATATCCTTCCGGCTATATATGGGATCTCAACACGGAGTGTCCTATCAGACAAATATACGATAATGAGAATGTGATCGCTCACGAGAGGCCAGCGAAATGGTAGGCGGTGACGAATGATATCATACTCGATGTTGAAAGTATGCAAGTATTCCCATCTAGACAAACATCTCTCTTGGAGCATACGTTCCTTCAAAACTGAAGAGAAAACGTACACATAAATACCCAAGAGCAAAAATGTCGTGTTCACGTAGAGAGTAGCAATTTGCGCTTCCCAAGCCGACATCTGGGCCATTGTTTAACCAGCTGGCAGCTGCTACCAGAGGTAAGTTTTGTGTCAAGGGGGCATAGAATGATTATTGCAGGCTCCTTTTATCCCCGCCCACGCCAAGGTTTTGCCTGTAATATTTATCATTGAATGAGAACCGACCATACCACTTAAGGGTCCTGATCCTATTACACCGCTCGGTTAGCAAGCGTCGAAGGTCCTCAAGGCTCGGATACAGTTCATGTATGATGCAAGACGCAATGACATGCTGAGGCTATGACGGTCTCTTGGATACGATAGAATGAAAGTGTTTTTAAATCAAAATTTCGGTCTATGAGGGTTAGGTAGGTACATATGCGGCAGCGGGCGACGGGCTCATGACGCGTTTAAAGTTCGGGACATCAAAATGAGAAAACAGACTTACATAGCCATGCAAAGCCCGAAGATGTTTTAATGGGTGTCGGATAAACCCTAGTTCCGCCCAGAGTCCGATGATTTGTAGGGACTGTCTCATCATGTGCTACCACATAAGACGCTAGCTCGGGAGCCATTCTCTGATCCGTTGATTGGCTCCACCATTACTCCGGAAATCTTCTGAATCACGAGTTAACGGACTATTCTGTCACTCTGATGCGTTCGGAGGGTAACTTTGAGGGCCCCATTAAGAGCTGTTCAGGTTCGAGTCTGTGAAGTGTTGTTGACGGCCTGGTACTAGTAAAGATGTTGAACCCGCACAAAGAGGATGAGAAAATAATGTCACACGGTCAGGGAGCGGAGTATATACACGCACCCACGCACCAGTCGCCCCCTCCATAGGGTCTAGTTATTACCCCAAATAGTGACGCAAGGATAATTTAGGCTTGTGGCGCGGGGGATGCCCCGATTCAATAGGATAAGCTCAGGGGCCGTAGGATGAAGGATGAGCCTAAATCCCTGTGAAACAAAGGTAGCGAATGGTGCCGAGCAGGGATGCAAAACTTCAGGGCTAGAGAGCGAGACCTTTGTGTCTGAGATGGGCCACCTTTCAGTTGGCGTGGGTGCGGGACAAGACACAATATCAATGAAGTAAACGAACGCCGTTCGTTCCATACTTCAATTAACATGGTCCCGAGTCAAACTTTCTTCTCCCTTAATTCCATGTGGCCGTGGAAACGGCGAATGGCATGGGATCCCAGCAAAGGGTCACGCTGGAGAATCCGGTATCGTTACCCGGGTTTGAGGTCGATGAACTGTGAGGACTGTGCCAGTCACAATTTTTATGTTTTGTTTCATTTACTCGGTGTTCTCCATGGTAGCATTTGAGGGTATGCGCTTGAGGCTGCTGTAGCGAAACGTTACTACAAAAACACAGACGAAGCATGACACGTACGCGGCTAGCGGACGCGAAATGACTGGGCGCTTAGGATGGCCTTTACCACGGACACGAGGTAAGATATTCAGGCGCGGTGCCACATCTGAGCGACGATACCACGGTACGTCAAACAAAGGCGAGTCCATGTCCTTCTTTGAGTTTTTCTCATTATATCTTGGGGTGCTCAGAGGGTGAAACAGGAGGTAGGTAACCCACGCTGTCTGGGTCCCTTTGTTCGGGAGTGGCTGGTGGGTAGATTACGAGTGGGGCCCCAACGTTCAACCATCGTGGTAGCGTTGGGCGTTGGGTTCTTTGTTTGATCTGAGCCGGTGTACTACGACCTTTGCAGTGCTCTTGTGTGAGCACAGGCAGAGGGTAGGTCATAAGTTAGCTCAAATGGATCGTAAAGTCAAGCCTCAGCTTGGATCCTGAGTTTCATGAATTTCACAGTACGATTCGGTTTGGTTTCCGAATTCCCATCGAGAGGATCGACATACCAAGTTCAAGGGTGAAATCTTCGAAAATTTTGCAGTGCTGTAGTCTCGTACGACCCCTTTTCTCATGTGAACAACACAAACGTGGATATATGATACTGAATTGTGTTGTCATCAGGTCCTCGTTTCTCGAGTCTCAAGGATCTCTCCGGGGATCAGCCTGCATTCCAGAAGGGTCCTGCTCCCTATTACTAAACGCACCGCATGGAAATGAGCCCTCCACGTTTCTGCCATCATGGTCCCCGCACTGCCAAAATCTCATCACATTGCTTCCATTTTGCGGATATGAATGGTAACGGCTGACGTGGCCATCACAAAGGCCGGTTATCTGTCGCGCTGACATTCACGCACAGAGTTAATGCCGAGGTATGGCCCTCCTTGGGTGGATGGACACTGCCAAACATGTCACAGGTTGCGTTTCACTGCCGTTCCAATATTAAGTTTCATTTTCATTTTCATTTTTTTTTTTTTTTCATTTGGGAATATATGATTGTAACACCGAACAGTATAAGGAAATCATCTCTGGACGCTGGAATCCTTGAGGCGTCCGCTGGGGAGACAGCGCACCTTCAGGTTATCGCGCCCACATTCTGATCAAGCGCTACACGTGCAAACCGTGCATTCGCATAGCATCCGCAAAGCTGAGACGAATACTACAACCGTTCTGCAATCAGATCCCGAATCACACACTTGCGCAGAATGTTCTCTCCACTTCTGATCCTCCTCTTCCTGTGACCGGGCACGCGGTGTCTGCATGTCCCCAGTCATGGCTGTTCGCGCGGTATCTGTTCTCGAAAAGCCTGAAAAACCCAACCTGTCCCGCCTTTTCAGATTCGCGTCCTCAACCGTCTCTCTCATTCGACATGTCTGCCTCACTTTTCCGAGCATTTGGACAAACCACGTCATCTTCCAGCCCAGCGCGGGGTGACTCCAGGAAGAAACTTCCCATTCATCGTGGGACATACTCGTTCACCAATCGACAAAGCGGAACCGCGATGGAAATGACGAGCGATCATACCATCGTCGGTCAGTCCCACTTCCTTTCTCCAGCTTTATGCATTCTCCCCCCTTGCTCATGAGACGTCCACACAGGAATGCCACCCAAAGATCTGGATAACCAGAAGGTATGTGACTGTTGGTGCCCACCGTTTCCGAGTTGCATTCGCTGAGAAGATGTGGATGCACAGTGGGAAGTCCACCCGTTGGGCGCAGGACACTCGATTCGAAACGTCAAATACGGCAAATACTTGTCCGTGAAGTCTATCGCCAAGGAAGCGTTGGTGATCGCGAGCGACTATCCGGTAGCGTGGCAAATAAAGGAAGTACGCGTCGCGGAGGAAAGCGCCGCTTTTTATGAGTGGGTGGACTTTCTTTGCCGACGTTGGGGTTGTGGAACGAAAAAATGCTGACTTGGAAATGATTTCTTTCTCTCAGAATACACTGGCCCGGAACCGAGTTCACGTTTGAGCTCGCAGACTTTGGAAGCTCTGTGCCGAAAACAAAGGTTTGTCCGACGTTCTTTTGGGGAGGAGCGTCTCGCTCATTTGTTCTTCCAGATACACCTCTCAGAGGGTCAGTTGCCTGCGGGCGAGCAGCGTTGTCGATACTGGAGAGCAATCCGCATTCGACAAAGCTCGTTTTATCAACCCTCGTCTTCAGTTGCCCAGAGTCAAGCGAACGGGGCGAATCCTGGTATCCTTGGTTTCGCAGGTGAGCCCTTTGCCCTTCTCAGGGAAGTGATAGTCACAAACAATGGTTTGACTTTTTTTCTTGCCCTCGCCTCCAGATAAATGGAAATCTCTTGTCGTACCAGAGAAGCGGGTACAGATTGCACAGCCGCCTCGAAGCAACAGATGATCGTCTCTCCCTTCACAAGCGAATTATTCATGTATTTTTTTTCACCACCGTCATGTATCACGTGTAGACTATGAACGCAATGCATTGATACCCACACCGGGCTGCTCGGTGTCTTTATGTCTTCGAGCTATTCGGAGTTTCTTTGTCTCATTTGGGTGCAAGATCCCTCCCGGCATGATGTGGAGCCAAGGAACACAAATAGCTCCGGGCAGCCATGAAAGCATCTTCGTTATGATATACATTTACTACGCATCATTGTGGTCTACAGGTGTGATTTGTGGTTCGATCAGGTTTAGTCGTGCACATGTTTCGCTGTAGAAAATTCTGCGGGAGTAGCCACGTCGACCGCTTACGCAGTCGAAAAAGCTTGCGCCTGAACGTTGTACAAATGCGCATATTCCCCTCCCTTGGACAACAGATCCGCATGGGTACCCGTCTCGACAACAGCACCTTCCTTGACGCAACTGTGACAACAAACACACGGGAAACAAAAAGCGATCAGCGCTACCGAAACGCTTTACAGAGCATTGATGAGAGGAAATGGAGACAAACATAATCAAGTCGGCATGCTTCGTCAAGTGCCCGAACCGATGTGTGACAAAGATCATCGTTCGACCGTTTCTCTCCTGTCTCAGGTTCGTAAACAGTCGGTATTCTGCTTCTGGGTCGAGCGCCGAACTGGGTTCATCGACAGCGACGAGCTTCACAGGCGATGTGAACAACCGCATGAACGTCCGGGCACTGTAAACGGGTCAACCGGATGAAAACAAGCATGCATGAAAACAAGTAGAGCATGGACGCACGCAACGAGCTTTTGTTTCTCTCCGCCTGTTTGAATCCAAAATAAGGGTAGACATCAGAGATGAAAAGAACAAAACAGCCGATGATGCTGGTTCATTTCAAACAAAAGCAACACCTCACCTGAAACGCTCGTCGAGTTCTCCAACTCCTTGTGCACCGTTTCCAGCTCCTTAATTCCCCGTCCCGCATAGCTAACATACCCGGTTGAAAAAGACTCGAGCACTGCATCATATTCCTTGGAAAAGTTCTTCACGATCGCTTCTGCCCCCGCAGCCAACACAGACGCGTTTATCTTTCCCTCATCCTTCATCGCATCTGCATCGTATGAGCCGAGTTGAATGTTCTCTCGGACCGAGAGCTGGAATAGCCGATGTTCTTGCGTGAGCAGCGCAATGCCCTTTCGCAGCTCTTCCATCCTGTACTCCTCAATCGGTATCCCATCTATGAGTATGCTTCCAGTGTCAGGTTCGTAAATGCGGTCGAGCAACTTGATGATGGTCGACTTCCCACTTCCGTTAGCGCCGACGATGACAACGAGTTGCCCGGGGGAGATGGTGAACGAAACCCCAGTGAGGGCTGCACGCTCTGATTTCACGTTAGGGTAGGAGAACGATACGTCGCTAGAGCATGTCGCGTAAACATGTGTTTTTGGGGCTGAATGAGGATTCACATACCGTACTTGGATACTCATTCCTCCACTTGCTTCATAACCTGGGCGGGGAAACGGTGTCTCACCATCCTTCATCTTGCTCCTGATGTCCAGTGCCGCGTATACGTTTTTCAATCGTGAAAACTTGCTTGGCCAAGTAGCCAAGGAAGATCCTATGGATGAGAACGTATAACGCAAGGAGGTAGACGTCTGGTTCAGGACAGCAAGCTGGACGATTGACAGTTTTGAAGGGCCGATGATCGCCAGCAATGCAAAGTAAAGCTTATCGGGTCTTCAGTAACGTGGGATGTAGGCAGACGCGACTTACTGTTGGAACGTCCGAACAAACACTCATAACAAATCTCGGTAGCGCATCACTCGCTTGGCCGAGCAAAAATTCGGGATGAGTATCCGGAGTATCACCAAGGCCGTCCTTTGCCTTTCGGTACTCTAATGCGCGCCAAAGGGTTGCATTAATTATATTCAAACGACCGAAATTAGAGGAATTACCGTCCGTCAAATATTTGTTGATGCCTCCTGAAATGACCTCTTCCTTCAGCCCAACATCCGATAGCTGTTCCAGTGCGGATTTGCGAATGAAAAACTTGTTTTCCGGGGAAACCACGTAAGCTGAACGCAAATTGGTTAAAATGGGAAAGGAAGTCCATGTCTGCTGTCTCACCTTTTGTCCAAAGTTCGCGCAATGTAAACTGTGACAGTAGTGGAGGCAACAGGCATAATGCCACAAAGACGGGTCCCCCATCGTTAAGGCCACTACCGATGACGTGTAGGACGAAGCGGATGTGTAATAGAAAGGATATCATGTCGTTCACAACCGCGATTCCTTGCTCGAGGCAATCGTGTACATTCTCAATGTCAAACATGAATGTGGTTTGCTCTGCACAATCTCAACCATGGATTATTGTCAGGAAAAATGATGGATAAAACACTCACCCTGTGCAGTTTGCAGATCGCACGCTAAATCGGCTAGAATTTGGTCGATTCATGTCAGTCGCGTCAGAGAACAGGACGATTTCTATCTCACCAGAGAAAAAACGAGCCTGGAATTCGTACTTTATGCGTGAAGCGTGGGCATTCCTGTTTATGCGTCTGTCAAAGGAAAAACCCTGTGTCATGCGTTCAGATGGAAACGGTCTCGCAGACTCACGCTAACATGCGGACATACGCATCCAATACAAGACATGCAACTCTAGATATTGCCGCCCAGTACAAACCTAAGGGTGCCCGGCCGTTCGGGAAGTCTCCCGAAACTCTTTCCTCGATCTGACAGCACTAGTGAGCACAAACGTTAGAGAATCGACTCGCAACTTACAAAGAACAAAAGCCTATTAGAGAAATACAACGAAAGCGGGCCCTCGATGGCAAACCAGAAATTCACCATGAGGGAAATCACGAACGAACGAGGAGAGATGGTGTACACGTCACGGAGGACACGTAAAAGGAATTCTAAACTCGTATGAAGGTTCTCCCATTGGAAATTAAGGAAGGAGAGCAGCGATTTATCCTTCATAATCAGGACGCGCCATACACCAACAATGTGTTCTTCATAAGACGACTTGACGCCATTAGGAGCTCTCGAGGTCTTGTCGGGCTGGGGCGTCAAGGTCCTAAATATGTCGCATAGCATCCTGCAGAATGACGAGCAGGGGTTGCAGGATCGATTGTGCTTTTATACAGCATATCGGCAACGTCTTGTTTCCCGGTCGGGTCATATTCGTTGCGGTGCTGTAGAGCGGCAACGTGGATGAGAAAATTGTTTTTATTTGGACATCGTTGCGAATCCAGCGGCGTGGGAGGAGATGTGAGTCAAGTGGAGAAGTGACATGAGTGGGAGGTAAGAACGGGTTTGGGCACAAGTGCACAACGCCCTTCAACCTCGGACAGCAGGGCCGGGTGGGGCGTGAATTTCGACGGCGGCTCGCAGCAGCTCGAAAACTGCAAGGCGCCGAAAAATGAGTCATTTATTCGGGGTCTGGGAGCGGCGGGCGGATGTGACAAAGGCGTGGTGCGACTCGGACGATGGTGAAGAAGTAGGCAGGTGTAATTGCGGAAGGAAGAAGACGTGCCACTGCCACGCTCGTCCATCCGAAGATCTGTGATGTACATTGACATAGACCTCCATAACAGGCAACCTTACAGTGTTGGTGCACTCACATTGTTGATTGTGTATGATGGCCCCTTCTGCAATAAGTCGTAGTTCAACGGTAAAACCGGGTTTCGATTGGTGACTATGATAATCGCATGGCAGAAGTGCCGCAAGTATTTATTTTGCCCAAAGTCGAACAAGAAGTACATACCTTCCGGGTGCATCAGTTTAGCACTGACGTGCGCACATTTGAAAAGAGAGCTCCTTGCAACGCCCAAAGTCAATACTACCTCCGAGGCCACTTCAAACATGACAAGTTCCAGAAGAAGATCCCCGAGGACAGCCTGGACAATATCTGTACGCAGATCCAGCACACTCTCGAAGATGATACGCTCCAGAATTCAGGAATTTTTGACGGGTTCAGATGGGTGGCTCGTTCAGGTCGATTCGAGTTTCTCCACTTCTGTGTCTCCACCGGCACCAAATTGAATCCCGAGTTCAAGTTTCGGCGTTCGCCTGGGACTCGTTACTTGTTCGGTCAATTGCAACCAATCGTCTGACGGGAACGAGAGCAAGCCAGTTGAAAGTTCTATGGTATCGGATCCGTATGCGGGTTACACAGCCGATCATCTGAATTGAACGAACCTAGGGACGAGCTTACCCGCTCGGACGCATTCGGTGTCGGCCAAATTAAAGGAAGGTGGTGCCATGCTGGTGTAGGCCCATTGGTATACACATCACGTGTACCCTAGTATATATCTCGCCGTCTCGTGGTCGCCCAATACATCGTGGACAAGTTCTGTCTCGCCCAATCCCTCAGTGTTCCTGCCATTAGCCACGTCAGGCTTTCAGCTAGCCGGGTTTGAAATCAGAACAATCAGCAAAGACAGGTCCAGAAATGCCTGGAGAACAACTGATGAATCCATCGGATGCGCCGATCGAGTTCAAAAGTCGATTCGACCAGTGCATGCATAAAAGGCTCGAGGAGAGACGCTTGTCTTGTGTAGCTGCAGGGCGGTGCACTCTGACTGCGGCGACATCCTGTTTATGAACTTGATACGCCTGATGAATGTGACATGGCAGGGAAAACAAGACGCAATACAGCTTACTGGTTTCGCGATGGGGTGGGCGAAAAAGTGAAATACCGTATGCTAGTTCAGCAGAGCATTGACAACGGGTCTTTCGACCGTAACCGTTGCACCAGAGCTGTTTTGAGGTTGCTGCCGGAAGCCAACATTTAAGGCTGAAGATGTGATTGATATTTAGAGAAGCATCAGGTGTCAATCTTCTACATATCCTTAGCCACCATCACTCAAGTAGCACTCGCCGCTGGCGTTGCACAGCCGTAAAGGGAAGTCAAGGAACTAATGTGGCGGCATCAGACCGGACAAGAAGTGATAGGTAGCACAAATTTGCAAGCAAGTCATGGCCCAAGCAGAATCCAATGCCAAGAAGCAGTATATCAAAACGGCTGATAGAGAAGGAGGCTTGAAATGCCACAGACAGATCATCGGGGTTTAGACGGCTGTGCGATATACCATTTTTGGCCTGTTTCAAGCGGTAGGACACCTTGATAATGCATCAAGGACAAAACAAGTTTTTCTCGAACATTCGCCACGGGATACTATTGGAAAGTGGTGCATACATGGTTACAAAGTAGTATTCTATATTTATCACACTGTTCCGTTCTTTTGTTATCTCATTGTGTTGTCCTACAAAATCAGGTGTTTCAAGTGCCCCAAAACAACCGTACATCTCATCCTAGAAGCACAATCACTAACAAGTCCGACCGCACAGGTGGACATCCCTCCTCCAAAGACCTACCACACGAAATACCGCACCTTGAATCTGGTGATCTGTATTCCACGCCTACGCTGTTGGATTACCCAGCGCGCACGCGATGCAAATCAGTGTACATTGTAGTATGGTAATTTATTTTGATTGATCGATCGATATAATTAGTTTCAACATGCCCTAGACTGATCAGAAGCATCATACATAGCTTTCACATCCATGTTTCACCCGGCACATCAGTGCCTCGTTGCTACTTATTTTCGTACTTAAGAAACTCGAGCAACAGTCCTATACATCAGTCTGTTGCTTTTCGCGCACCGCTGAGTCTCTCTACTCTAGCCGCGCGCTTTCCCTTTTTGGCCGCTCATTTCCCCGCTTCATCCATTGACGCAATGGTGCTCAACAAACTTGCACTCACCTTTCTTGCAACGGCAGCCGCTGTAATTGCACTGTCCATTGGGACTCGAGATACGGTGCCTGCAAAACGATTTGATTCCAGCGCAGGAGTGGTCAAACGTGAGCCCCTCCTCGTTGACCGTCAGGATCAAAACTGTGGGACAAGGTAAGCATTGATTGATTACATGTTGGGTCAAGTAGAGTGATCATGTGTTACCTCCAGCGACCATCAAAACATTGGTTCTATCTGCGATGGCGGCATATAGTTTGCGTAGCATACCTATTTGTGTGTATAACCCCTTTCTCTTGCACCGCCAGTATGAATGCGATTCTTTCTGAAATTTCTTGGTCGTCATGCGCCTGAGATTACCCCCATGCCTTGAGTGAAATTGGTTGACGATGACGCGCGGGGTCATAGGGCTGCTGCTCGCACCCAACATCGAGCCCAACCAAACCGCCCCGTGGTGGGTTTTCTTTTTCTTCAGCGGTTTGAACGTCACGGAAAGGCGTTGAAGGTGCGTTCGGTTATCCACACAGGATCATGATTCTCAAATCTGCACAATAGTTGCATAGTCATCATGGCATCCATTCACATTCATAAACGTTCGAATTGCTGGTGTGCTCGAATTGGAGTAAATTAGACTTTCGAATCCTGGCTCAACTCTGGGTTTGATGAAGAAAGACTGACGGAGGTCCTCGAAGCAACAGATGATCGACTTTGTTTGTAGTTTTCTTCATATGGCGCAAATGAACCCTGTCTTCCGAGCGAAACTCAACACTCTCCGCCTGCTCCTATCGGCTCTATCAATCCATGAACCTGAGTTTAGAAGATATCCCAACAGCCTGAATTTCTTCGAGCTCACAACAAATGAGAGATTAAAGACTTTGGGGAGACTGGCACTGTAGTACTACTAGAAGCAATGGGCCAGCTATCCCTCACTGAGTGTGGACCAACACTATCCAGAGTGGTTGATGTTCTTGAGACGGGCAATACTTGGCTGGACGCACCCGGGCAATTGGATCCAACAGCAGTTGGTGCTGACCATCTCCGATTCGCTCTTGGAGGTCGCTCAGATGTTGATCTCAGTGCTCCTTTCCCCCAGGATATTCAGAGTGACACAGAAGTCAATCCATCGCATACTAGCACCTCATGTAAGTCGTCAAGAGCACCAGTCACAACTGCGGCAACTTCAAGAGTGCCTCCCACACAAGAAGAATGGAAAAAATGGGATTAGAGACCACAATCACCCTAAATCAGTGAATTTGGGTGGATTTCACAATAATCGCGGGTGGATTAACGTAGATCAGAGCTATTGCTAATTGACGGTTAATCACACGGGTGAACTTGAGGTAGCGACGGGGCAGGGTGGATTTGGCTACATCCCAAATTCCCAGAACGCTACTTCCAGCATGATGTGGGGCCGGGGAAACAATCAGTCCAGGTAACCATGAGAGAGCATCTTCATTAAGAGATACATTGCTACGCAACACTGGTTTACAGATGTCCGAGTGATTCGTGGTTCGATCAGGTTTAGTCGTGAACATGTTTCGTTGTATAAAATTCTGCGGGAGTAGCCACATCGATCTCTTTATGCAGTTGAAAAAGCTTGCGCCTGAACGTTGTACAAATGCGCATATTCCCCTCCCTTGGACAACAGATCCGCGTGGGTACCCGTCTCGACAACAGCACCTTCCTTGACGCAACTGTGACAACAAACACACGGGAAACAAAAAGCGATCAGCGCTACCGAAACGCTTTACAGAGCACTGATGAGAGGAAATGGAGACAAACATAATCAAGTCGGCGTGCTTCGTCAAGTGCCCGAACCGGTGTGTGACAAAGATCATCGTTCGACCCTTCCTCTCCTGCCTCAGGTTCGTAAACAGCCGGTATTCTGCTTCTGGGTCGAGGGCCGAACTGGGTTCATCGACAGCGACGAGTTTCACAGGGGAAGTGAACAACCGCATGAACGTCCGGGCACTGTAAACGGGTCAACCCGATGAAACAAGCGTACATGAAAACAAGTAGAGCATGAACGCACGCAACGAGCTTTTGTTTCTCTCCGCCTGTTTGAATCCAAAATAAGGGTAGACATCAGAGATGAAAAGAACAAAACAGCCGATGATGCTGGTTCATTTCAAACAAAAGCAACACCTCACCTGAAACGCTCGTCGAGTTCTCCAACTCCTTGTGCACCGTTTCCAGCTCCTTAATTCCCCGTCCCGCATAGCTAACATACCCGGTTGAAAAAGACTCGAGCACTGCATCATATTCCTTGGAAAAGTTCTTCACGATCGCTTCTGCCCCCGCAGCCAACACAGACGCGTTTATCTTTCCCTCATCCTTCATTGCATCTGCATCGTACGAGCCGAGTTGAATGTTCTCTCTGACCGAGAGCGGGAATAGCCGATGTTCTTGAGTGAGCAGCGCAATGCCCTTTCGCAGGTCTTCCATCCTGTACTCCTCAATCGGTATCCCATCTATGAGTATGCTTCCAGTGTCAGGTTCGTAAATGCGGTCGAGCAACTTGATGATGGTCGACTTCCCACTTCCGTTAGCGCCGACGATGACAACGAGTTGGCCAGGGGAGATGGTGAACGAAACCCCAGTGAGGGCTGCACGCTCTGATTTCGCGTTAGGGTAGGAAAATGATACATCGCTAGAGCAAGTCACGTAAACGACGTGTGTTTTGAGGCCAGATAAGGATTCACGTACCGCACTTGGATGCTCATTCCTCCACTTTCTTCATAACCTGGACGGGGGAACGGTGTCTCGCCATCCTTCATCTTGCTCTTGATCTCCAGCGCTGCATATACGTTCTTCAGACGTGAAAACTCTCCTGGCCAAATATTCAAGTAAGATCGTATGGATGAGAATGTGTGACGCAATGATGTAGACGTTTGGTTCAGGACAGCAAGCTGGATAATTGACAGCTTTGAAGGGCTGATGAGCGCCAGCAATGCAAAGTAAAGCTTATCGGGTCTTCAGTAACGCCAGATGATGGACAGACGCGAATTACCGTTGGAACGTCCTTGCAAAGCATCATAACGATCCCCGGTAACACATCGTGCGCTTGACTGAGCAAAAATTCGGGTGGAGTGTCCGGAGTATCACCAAGGTCGTCCTTTGCTTTTCGGTACTCTAATGCGCGCCAAAGGGTGCGTTAGTTATATTCAACGACCGGTTAGAAGAGCTACCGCTCGTCAGATATTCGTTCATGCCTCCTGCAATGACCTCTTCCTTCAGCCCAACGTTCGAGAGCCGTTCCAGTGCGGATTTGCGAATGAAAAACTTGTTTTCTGGGGCAACCACGTAAGCTGAATGCAAATTGGTTAGAATCGGAAAAGAGGCTCATGTCTGCTGTCTCGCCTTTCGTCCAAAGCTCGCTCGGTGTAAGTTGTGACACCAGTGGAGGAAACAGGCATAATGCCACAAAGACAGGCCCCCCATCATTAAGGCCACTACCGATGACGTGTAGCACGAGACGGAGGTGCAAAAGAAAGGATATCACGCGGTTCACGAGTGCGATTCCTCGCTCGAAGCATCTGTGTACATCACCAGCGTCAAACGTGGATGTAGTTCGCTCTGCGCAATCTCAACCATGGATCATTGTGCGATAAGATGATGGACAAGATACTCACCCTGTGCAGTTTGCAGATCGCATGCCAACTCGGCTAGAATTAGGTCGATTCACGTCAGGTGCGGCAGAAAACAGGACAACTTCGGTCTCACCAGAGAAAATACGAGCCTGGAATTCGTACTTTATGCGTGAAGCGTACGCGTGCCCATTTGTGTCTCTGTCAAAGGAGAAACCCCTGTGTCATACATTCAAATGGAAACGGTCTCGCAGACTCACTCTAGCAAGTGGACATACACGCCGAATACAGAACATGCAACTCTAGATATCGCCGCCCAGTACAAACCCATGGGTGCCTGACCGTTCAGGAAGCCTCCCGAAACTCTTTCCTCGATCTGACGGCACCAGTGAGCACAAGCGTTAGAGAATCAACTCGCAACTTACAAAGAACAAAAGCCTATTAGAGAAATACAGCGAAAGCGGGCCCTCGATGGCACGCCAGAAATTCACCATGAGGGAAGTCACGAACAAACGAGGAGCGATGGTGTATACATCACGGAGGACATGCAAGAAGAACTTCAAACTCGTATGAAGGTTCCTCCATTGGAAATCAAGGAAGGAGGGCGATTTATCCTTCATAATTAGGACGCGCCACACACCGACAATGAGTTCTTCATAAGACGACTTGACATCGTTGGCAGCCCTCGGAGCCTTGTCAGGCTGGGGCGTCAAGGTCTTAAATATGTCGTGTAGCATCCCGCAGAGTGACAAGCAGAAGCTGCAGGATCGATTGTGCTTTTATACAGCATATCGGTAGTATCTTGTTTCCCGGCCGGTTTTTTTCGTTGCGGTGCCTTACAGCAGCAACACGGATGAGAAAAAGTTGAGTCCGGTGGCGTGGGAGGAGATGTGAGTCAAGTGGAGGAGCGAGAGAAGGCTGCGGGGTGTCGAAAATTAAATTCTGGTGGGGGTAGCGGGGAGGTGCGACAAAAGCCGTGGCGTGGTGCAACCCGGACGACAGCGGGCGGGTGGGCAGGGGGGGGATGCGGAAGGAAGAAGACGCGCGTTACTGCTACGCTCGTCCGAAGAAATGTGGGTGTGTCATATTCGTTGCGTCCGCCCGAAGGGAAGAGTGTTGGTGTGCGCTCACATTCTCGATCGTATATGATGGCTCGACATTTTCGACCTTTATGAAAAGCAGTGATGGCCTCTGCAGTGAAACCGGGCTTCAATGAGTGACTATGATAATCGCATGGCACAGGTGCCGCAAGTATGAATTTTTGACCCGGGCTGAGCGGGGAGTAGATACCTTTAAGGTGTATCTGCTTGGCACTGACATACGCACATTTGAATGAAAAAAGGGCTCTTTCCGTTAGTAAATAATGCGACGCCCAAAGTCATACTAATACTACCCCTGACCTCGTAATGGACGGATGGAAGCATTGCGTTCGCCGTCCCAAGGCTGGTCACTTCCACACTTGGCGGAACGAATCAAGTCCAACATGGAGAGCAGGTGTCAGGTGCAAGGAGCCTTGATCTCAATAGCTAACGACCTTTCCGAACGTGTCCGCCATGCCTCACGCCCCACACCTCAAACGTGAAAACTGCGTGATTGAAAGGATTTTCTTCATTTTACTTTCATCTTTCACTTCTTCACATTTCACACTTCCATTTCCTTTCATCAGTCACAGAAGCTTCTTATTTAATCTCTGTGTGATAGTATAATATGTTGGAAATCCAAGTGCGCGCGCAGTCATGACTGGCACCAGAATGGAGCGATTACCGGAGAGCGCATGCATGAAAGCGCCACAGTCGCGCATTGATGTCATATCGTATGGGCTATGTTCGTAGCATTCTCGCGTATGTGAATTCCATCGTATACCAGTGCGATTCCGGGTACTTGAATACCCACTTATTTAGCATATGATTTAGCTAGTATAGCTTTCTGTGTAGTATATAAGATGTGTAGTTCGTACTTGAACACCTCAGTCCGTTGCATCGCACGCACAACTGAGGTGAGTTGTTTATCATTCATTCTATCTACTTAATACTCACTTGTACTATAGTTTATCTTTAGGTGAATACATTAGTCCGTTGCATCGCGCGCACGACTGAGTTTATCTTTAGTCACGCGCTCCCCGATTGGTACCTGTATTCCCACAGGTTATGAGCCCTGCTCTTGCTGATTGATAACAAAGATTACCGCTTTCATCACACTGATTATCCTTTTTTGTCGACATGTCCACAGCCACTATCACTACAGACACCCTGCCGAGCAATGTGCTGAAGCTCGATGTGAAGGGCACGAACTGGGCGATATTCCACTTTTGTTTTCAGGTTGCAGTCGAGGCCAAGGAGCTATGGGGCCACTTTGATGGGAAATCAAAGAACCCAGATTACAAAGCTACTAGTACACATGCACTGACTACCAATGAGATTGCGGAGAACGCGAAATGGCTCAAGGACGAGCGGATGGCGAAGCACTTACTAACCCAGCGCATTCCGGACTCAACAGTGCTGAAGATCCGGCGGCAGCCAACGGTTGCCGAGATGTGGTCAGAGATCGAGAAGGAGTATACCCAAAAGGGGGCGTATGCCCAAACGGACCTGCAGACTCAGTTCCTGGAGTCGAGATTGCTGAAAGGGGGCGACGTACGCCAATTCCTGGATGAGCTAAGGACAAAGAAGGAAGAATTAGCAGCTGTGGGGATCGACATTGACGAGAAGGATTACCAATCCACGATTATCAAGTTGCTACCCAACTCGCTGGCCAATTTCGCTTCGAGCCAACTTACGGCCGCACGCTTATTCAGCTCCACTAAGACCCTGGAACTGGACCTACTAATTTCCATAATTGCCGAGGAGGCCAATCGTCAGAAGGCGAAGTACCCACAGAAAGAAGAAAGAGATGGGGACCGAGATCGCAATGAGGCTATGGCTGTTGGATCGTCTGGGGGCTTACACAGGGGAAACGGGCAAAATGGCAATGATGATGGGCGGGGCAACTACAGACGAGGCCCGCGCAAGTGTTGGGAATGTGGCTCAACCGAGCATCTGATCACCTTCCATTATAGGAAAGATGCCGAGAAGAAGCCAGCAAGCGAAAACTCAGCGAACGAGGCATCTGACGATAAAGATGGCATTTTCGGAGTTTGGGACAAGGCAAGCGATGACGGATCGGTCGCTAGGCTGCTACTACTATCGGGAGAATCGGACAATGAATCCAAGTGTGCAGATTGGTTCTCAGTCACAGACGAGGATCATGCAGACTGTTACGACGTGAGCCAATATCCTCGAATGGCAAACACGAAGAGAGCTATGATCAAATAGACGTAGAGATAGGCGATAACGACAGCAAGCAAGAAGGTCGAGATGACTAGGACAGTCCCTAGGATTACGATGACGGCGAAGACGAGAATGGTGGAAGACCTTCTAGGGAAATGATCCGGGATGAAGGGGACCGTTTGACAGGAATCCTCAAGGCTTAGGCAAGCGGAATGAGGTATAGACCACAAGAGGTTACAGGCCCACACTTAGGCGATGTAACGGTGAGATTAAGCTTAGGGTATTCTACATGAAGTGCTACACTATTTATATGTCCAGTCATGGTGCACAGACCATGCTGACCTAAGCACTAAATAAGGGATACCCTCAACCCTGGTACAAGGGTTGACCTAAAGGGGAAATGCCCATAACCCTGGGCTTCTACACGAGGTAAGCTTAATAAACAGGAACGACCATGAGGCAGAAGAGAAGAAGGCCTCGTGGTAAACACGTGTACGTGTTTGGATAATACAAACGGCGTCAAGCTAAAAAGGAATAAGCAAGGGAGCCGGAGAACGATAGCAAGTAGGCATCTATACGTCGTTATAACGGATGGAAGAAAGGGGGATCCGTAGTTCTTTGGCGTTACGTTGCAGTTCCCTCAGAATGTTAGAAAACCGTAACACAGACTATCAATTGGACCTGGAAGAGTCAGATATGCTGGAAGTCGAAGGCGAGGCGCCTGTCGACTGGGCTGAGGACCCTGAGGCCCTGGAAGACGCTGCTGTGGCATTACCGAGCGGACCCACGAAATCAAGCTATATTTGGGAAGCGGAGGTGTCAGAAATGCTGGAAGTCGGAGGTGGGATACCTGCTGACTGGGCGGACCCTGCCGCAGACTCTAGAATTGTCGCTCTGGGGGCGACGGGTGAACACGCAGGGGCGAGCCAGATTGAAATTCCAGATCTGGGGATTGCGCATCATCACACCACACCAACTCATCATGGGAGGTATAGAGCCCTCATCAATACATCGAATGGATTGTGCACGGCCAGAGATCGGCCAGAGTCAGTCGCGACGGAAACCAGCAACACGGTGATGGAGGTGCCAAACGAATATGGCATATCACCATTAGAGATCACACAGGTACACCCACTGGAGGTGGAGAGGATGGACACGGTTGAGGGAGTGCTGAGTGGATTGAGGGAATCGCATTTGAGGCTCACGCAGGTACCAGATCCGCCAGAGGACGGCATCATGCAGATAGGTCAAGAGGATACGCAAGGGCCATCAATGACTTCAAGTATCACTCAAGGGGAAGAGGGTGCCGCATTAGGAAATGTGCCAAATATCTCAAAGGGACCGTACCACGTTGTGCGGGGTAGCAAGACTGCAAACGCCGAGACGGAGAAGATAACCACAAGGGACACGCGTAGCCATTTCGGGCATATTGCACTCACGGGAGCTATATGCAAAGTCGATACCGAATTGATCGACAGGTTGAAGGTCGATAAAATCAAGGTCAACAACATTCGCTGCAAGGAGACGCACACGCCGATCGCACAAGGGCGTGAGGGGGAGCATAGTAAGGGGCTTACTGCCCATTTTTTATCAGACGACTGGGGCCCTCCACCGGGCAATATTTCACAAGATGACAGAAGGACGGAACGGCCAGTTCATATCACACTCGGATGTGCACCGTTATACCATCAAGATTTTCGTCGACGATTCCAGACTGCTCACGGCTTGAGGGTGTTACAGTTTTCTTCTTTCCTTTTCGTCGGTTGGTTCTTCACATGACTACCTCTTTAGTTTCATTTCCGATATCCACTTCATTTCCGTTATTCTGGACGCTCTTCCCTTTCTAGGCTAACCTCGAGTTATCCTCGTGTCCCCAACTCATCACTAACTCCTCTTGGACGTTCCCCATAGTTTTGTCTCCTAGATTTGGTAGGCACTGCTTGGTCCGTTCGCACAAATATGTAGGATAAATACCTAGCGCATGTATTAGTAACGATAAGCTAGTTCTACGCAATACAAGTGTAGTTCCTAGTTCTTCCAGAGTAAACTTCTAAGGTCTTTGGGTTGCTCCTCTGACTAGAAGATCCCTTCGATACACAACAAGCGTAACAAAAGAACTAGCTTCTCCTCGCTGAGACGCTATCTATGCTCCAGCCATTTCTTCCCGTCAATATTGTTTTCGTGCCCCAACTCCTTCCCCTCCTCCGGATTCCGAAGAAGAGGGATCCCCTATTGCCCTCTCTCCTACCCAATCCACGTACCATCTTCCTCCCTCATCCCCACCTTCCCCTCCACTTGCCCTAACTCCCCTCGCACTACCCCCACCCCTCCCTCCTGCCCCTCCCGCACTTCTCCCTCCACCAGTCATGAATGTCCCTCCTAACCCCCCTGAGCGGAAAGCCGGAATGCCTTCCGACTTCACTGGCGAAACGTCAAAGGCCGTCAGCTGGGGAATGGCGATGACTGCTTATTTTACCCTAAACCCCACTATCTATGTTACCGACGGAGATAAGATACTTGCGGCGCTAAGCAAATTCACAAAAGGACGAGGAGTCCCTTTTGCCGAGAAATGGTACACCAGATTGAACAATCCAGCTCTCCTCCCTGCACAACTAACATATGACGTCTTCATGGAAGACTTTGGGAAGACGTTCTACCCGTACAATTTCAAGGAGGAAGCTAGACGAAAGATGTTGAATACTCGTCAAAATCTGAAAGATAAAGAAGAGGGTTTCCAGAACTATTTGGCCGACTTCCAGTTACACGCAGCCCACTCCGGCGTCACTGACGACGCCACGTTGATTGACGCCTTCGCCAGGGGACTTGACCCCCAACTCACTCAAATGATCCTCTCCATGGGGACTTTGCCAGCTACCCTGGATGAATGGGTAACAGCAGCAGCCAAGTTCCATGCCCAACAACAACGAATCCGTGCACTCCGTAGTGGTGGCTCGCTTGGCGGTCATCTAAGCAGTAGAACCAGAGATCCTAACGCTATGGACATTGATGCTGCTTTCCTTTCCCCTGCTAATCACGCCAAACATCTCCGAGAAAACAGGTGTTTCGTATGTCATCACATCGGTTGTAGGTCAGGGAATCATCAGACCGGGAGAGCAAACCCCCAGCGAATGAGGAGAGAGGAGAACACCCAATCAAGTCCTCCCCCCTCAACAATGAATCCCTTCCGTCAACGTCTCAATGGGCAAAGTGGTACGTGGCAGAACGTCCGAACCACCAATGTTCTTGATCAATATATCGCTACCCTAGTGGCGCAAGGAACCACTACAGAGCAAATTCACCAAGTACTCCAAGCATGCTACAACAATACCGAAACAGCTGGTGAAGAAGTTAACAGGGTAGACACGGATTTTTGAAAAGAGGGAAAGCCCAGTTGACGACTTCCCCCCTCTTAACTAACGAATTAACTATCATGTATGTGAAAGGAAGGAAAATGACGAAATCTATACACCTTCCCCTTTACTTGCAACAAGGTTCGAAAATTGTCAACACCCACGCTCTACTGGATAGTGGAGCCACCAGAAGCTTCCTCGACTCAACCTTCGTAAAACAAAATAACATTCCCACAAAACGACTGCAGATTCCCTTGGAAGTACGAAACGTGGATGGAACAACGAATAAAGAAGCGTGGATCACGCACAAAGCTACTCTTCAAGCAATGGTCCCTGGTTGGGAAGCCTCTTGGGAATTTTACATCACTAATTTAGGAAAAGAAAAGGCTATTTTAGGGCTTCCTTGGCTACAACATACCAATCCCCTTGTTAACTGGACAAAAGGGGAAGTACGCTTCTCTGCCACGTCGTCGGTGGAGAATCCCAACCATACCCTTTTAGCCCGATTCCTCCATCTTTCCCCAGACTCCCAGATCACCAAGAGATGGAAGAAACATTATTTTTCCCCTGTCTCCATCGCGAAAACGACTTTATCAACTACTCTTGCCACAAGCAAAAGCGTTCCAACGACAACTCTCCCATCCTTCCTCTCAACGTTCCGGGATGTTTTCGACGAACCACGTATGGGAACCCTTCCTCCGTCCCGAGAGTTTGACCACGCCATTGTGCTAACCTCTGGATTTGTGCCAAAGATTGGGAAGGTTTATTGTCTCAACCCCGCTGAACAGCAAGCATGTAGAGCGTTTCTCGACGAAAACCTGGCCGCAGGGCGTATTGTCCCCTCTACCTCCCCTCAAGCTTCCCCCTTCTTCTTCGTCCCAAAGAAGACCGGAGACCTCCGTCCTTGTCAGGATTATCGCTACCTTAACGAACATATGGTCAAGAACGCCTATCCCCTTCCCCTTATCTCCGACCTGTTCGATAAGTTACAGCAGTCGTCGATTTTCACAAAAATGGATATTCGGTGGGGATATAACAATGTCCTCATTCGTCCGGAGGATTGATGGAAAGCCGCATTCATCACCCCCTTTGGCTTATTCGAGCCAACAGTAATGTTTTTCGGTTTATGCAACTCCCCCACAACATTCCAAGCAATGATGAACCATCTCTTTCGCGACTATCTCGCTGAAGGGTGGTTGATCATCTATATGGACGACATTCTTATCCATTCTTCCGATCTCTCTGTTCATCACGAACGCACAAGAAAAGTCCTCCATCGACTGTGGGAACATAATCTACATTTGAAACTGTCCAAGTGCACCTTCGACGTGTCGAAGGTGGAATACTTAGGGATGATTGTAGCGCATAATCAACTACAAATGGATCCAGTAAAAGTGTCGGCAATCACGAATTGGGTACCCCCTCATTCTCTGAAAGGAGTCCGTTCCTTCTTGGGATTTTGCAATTTCTATTGCCGTTTTATCCCCAGTTTTGCCACAATCGCCGCCCCACTCCACCAATTGACATGAAAGGACCATCCCTGGTCTTGGTCCCCTGCATGCGATGCCGCCTTCCGCAAATTAAAGTCCATTTTCATATCCGCCCCCGTTCTATCCCTCCCGGATCTCCACCAACCGTTTATCGTCATGACCGACGCTTCTCTCATCGCTTCCGGAGGTGTGCTTATGCAATGCGACGTGAACGGTGACCTTCACCCCTGCAGCTATCTTTCTCGCACCTTCTCCCCCGCCGAACAGAATTACGATATTTATGATCGGGAACTTCTCGCCGTCATTCACGCCCTCGCAGAATGGCGTCATTATTTGCAGGGCACCGGTCTCCCTGTCACTGTCCTCACCGATCACAAAAATCTTTCCTACTTTCGCCAACCCCATCGCCTCTCTCGTCGTCAGGCTCGGTGGATGCTTTTCCTTCAGGACTTCGACCTCCATTTTTCTGTTCAACCAGGTACCACCATGGGTCCTGCAGACGCACTCTCTCGTTCCATTAATCCCGACACGTCCGCCGATAATACGGATGTCACTGTTCTCCCTGATGATCTTTTTATTTCACTCATTGACACCGCTTTACTCACCAAGATCCACCGTTCCTCCTTCTCCGATCCCCTT